>VUQG01022868.1:38179-57602 GCA_015106755.1 Etia nguti | reverse complement strand
GTATAATCATTTTGGAATAATTCAGGATTTGGTCTGTTGCTCATGGGATTTCTCAATTAATATTTTTGGATTGTTTTAGGAATTCATTCAAATTTGAAAGGAAATTTTGGGTGGCAGTAAAAAGCACATTTTTACATCTGTTGCAGTAAACAGATGTCGGCAGAGTGCAGGTAGAGTTTCTTTGTTGTTACATTTTTTTTTTTATTAAAATTAAAATGCGGAAGCTTCTCCATTTTCTTTGCCAAGCACCGCAAGGCAGTGTAATAATTATTGTCTTTTAAAAGCGCTGTTCTTATCAACAATGCCATTACATTGTAATGAAACAGTCCTTTTAAATAATACTTTTGTTGTGAAGCAGCAGCACATTCTAGTAGCGCAGCTCACGAAGAAGGGGGAAAAATACCCTGAAGTGAATTGAACTGTGAATTCTCCTGCACGGACTGTGTGTAGAGAGGCAGGAAGTGTGCGCCTTTTGATTTGGAGTATAAAAGTAAATAATATTTGTACATCTAACACATACTCGAAGTGAATGAGCAGCCCCTGAATGTGTTTCTATGAGCAAGTGGAGAGCTCTACAGACTTTAAAGCCAGAGCCCAATTAAGCCTCGCCTCATCGGGAGAGGGAGAGGAGCTGAAAGCTGAATACATAAGATAATGCAGCCGCACTAAAGCAGCCAGCTCGCTCAGTGTAAAATTAGAGAGGGAAGAAAAAATCTTGATAAAGAGAGAAGAAAAAGCAGGGACAGACAGTAGGGGGAAGAAGAGGAAAAGAAGTTCCTTTGGGCCAATTTCCTTTGAAACTGTTTAACCAAATACAGCTATTCATATTCAACACAATTAATAGTGTCTCTTTCTTGTTCAGACGGCACATCATAACGGGCAGAGGGGAAGAGAGAGAAGAGGATTTCTTTCTCCCTCCAAATTGTAGCCAATTTAAGGACAAAGCGGTACCCTCTAGTTCCCCAGAATAGGAGTCGCACTCATAAAGGAAGACTGACAGTCGACATCCAAATCTCATTCAAGGACGCAATTTCCAAATGCTAATCATAATCTGCAGATGTTGGCCACTGATACATTCACTTATTTATTTATTTTGGAAACACGCCTGTGCCCATTTGGACAGCCTGTGAAATTTGAAACAAAGAGGGAAAATCCCTTCTTTTTAAGGCATGTTGAACAGTGTGCGAGAGCAGAGCCACAGCATGGACATCTGCACCATCTTCAGATGGCGCGTGTCGTGCACGCACGCACACACTCACGCCCGGTTAGGCACGTGCACAGATTGAAACCGGCAGACGAGCTCAAATACACACCCGTGGGGTTTTTTTCAACTTCTCTTGCTCTCCCTTTCTCTCCGGGTCGTTTTAGAGTACCTCAGATGTGTCATCAGACATTGGTTTCCATCTGAACCTGAGGGAAAAAAGAAATACTTGACAGAAAGGTATATAAAAAGAGGACACTCTGAATTTTTGACATTCTTTGCACAGCTGCTTCAAAATGAGTAGGATGGAGAGGCAAGGAAAAGCAACTCCAAGATGCGTTTTTGTTTACTTGCTGCCTTTTCTCCCTTTCCTCTTTCAGGGAGATGGAGGCTAGCGCGAGGCCACAACTCACTCATCCTTGTATAGAGGGACTCAGCGCAGGGCCGTGAAAGAGAAATAGGCATGGCTAAATGAATTCTGGGATCTGTTCTATTCAGCCGAACTCAAAAAGGATAACCTCTTTTTTCCATTTAGATACCAAATGCAAGGTGAAACTCAGCTCAACTTTTCAGTTAGGTGACATTAAATATGCTGCTTCGTTTTAATAGGCTGAGTAAATAGACGCAGTTGTAACTGCAGCCACAAACGAATAATTAGATTTATTCAAATCGCAGCACATGTCAGTGAATCCGTTTGGTCTCGGTGTGCCTTTGATTTTAAATTACCCCGCCGTCGTCATTGCTCGGAACATTTTGGGATGGATATATTGATAAATGTCCTCAACAGATGAACCATAAAAATCAACCATGTTTGAATGTGAAGGCGCACAGCAAACTGGAAAGCTCCAACATGGTGGCTGCTTATGTAATAATTAATATTTATACTCTTCTGCTTGTGATTTGTCCTTCGTTGGCCGCTGATTTTATGTAGCTCGTTGTGGCTTAGTAGGGGTTAATACTTGACTAGAAAGGTGGCACTAGAGAGATGAGTATTCTGTTGCCATTTGTAATATTTCATGGTGGCTTGGAGCTGCTGTATAGATGCTTGTTTCCTTTGAAGACTGTCTCTGGATGTTCTCAGAGCCACTGTTGGCTCCTGGCTCTCTTTGTTGATTTTGTGCTGCCTTTCCCCCCCAATAAACAATCCTCCCAACTGAGAGCATGCCAGGTTCTGTGTGAAACAATCAGTACTCGTGCCCTTGTCGAGCATGCCAGGCCAATCAGAAGGCGAGGGAAGATGAACAGAGCTGTGCAGCTGTCCTGTGAACAAAATGAAGCACTTCCGGGGCCGGTGAGAAGGAGCAGGGTGCACCCTAAATCAGCCATTGTCCTCTGCAAGAAAAATCTTAAGGACCACAGAGCACCCAGTTGTGGGCTATCCATACCAACAAATCACACACATATACCTTCTCCCTCCCTCTGCTGATCGGTGAGACCGGGCTGGGGGGAAAGAAAAGAATCAGCCTCGGTATTCCCACCCACCTTTTCTCCAGTCAGCAGCAGACTCTGAGCAAGGCAAGGCAGACTGCGTGTCTAGCCGCCAAAGCACTCAACATGCCGCAGCAGTCTGACTGGGTGCTGAAAGCGGGTCTGCGTTTTAATATTCAGTGCGCCAATTCATTAACATTCTATTTGAGCCCACAATAGAGACTGGAGAGGCTCTGACCCTGCAGTTCCCCCGATCAAGGTCAGTAACTAAGAAAATAAAATGTGAATTGCATCCTGGCACACAATTGGATTCCCCAGCCCTGCCATATCCCCGCTTAAGAAAATAAAATTACCCCGCATTCACCGTTTTCTCAATAGAGGCACTTTGGTATGAAAAGACAGTGCTTCAAAAGTAAAAATTATTATTTTGATCCTACAATATGAAAGGCAAATTCATCTTCACGACAAGCATTTTGCAAAGTACTTTTGTCATCGCGGTGACCCTTGTAAACCGTGGATTTGTTAAAGTTTGAAGTTTTTTATTTAAGCTCCGCCATGCCTGTGCGCACACATGCTCCATGGGTTTTGTAGTTCGCCCCAGGGCTTTACAACCCATGCCAACTATGCTGTGCACTGTCTGCAAAAGGTCACGTACTATTTACCTCCCTGCACATATGGACACACACACAGTGTCAAGAGAATAAATCTAGCCAGCCAGTCGATTATATGATTGGGTGTCGTGACAAAGGGTGAGCATGTTGCTAACACGTTCCCTGTCAGTAGAGGGGCTATATGTGGGCAGACACAAAGCCTCATTAAAATACATACAGAGCTGGTGCTGCTCTGGTGGGTGGGAAAGATGCTCCATCAAGATGTCGTTACAACAAGGCTATCTCCACCCACTGGCATGTATCTCCCTCACACTGTCCTCCCCCATGCCTGGACAGCACAATGGCAGCCTCCTTTATAACCAGTGTGGGCCATTCCCTCCATTCCCTGTGAGGTCAGGGCCTAATCCTCGGGGAGTTCTCGCATTGTGTTTTAGCGAACTGGGGTCAAACTGTTTCAAATGAGGGGGTTTAGTTAAACATCTATTAAGCGGGAGCAGTTTGTTGGGGTGGCCTAGATTTATGTCCAAAGCTGTTGTGCTCAGCTGTCTCCGATGCTCAGCAGCATGTTGGGCTCCATGTTCCACAAGTCCTGTGCGTGTCACTGTGAACAAAAATGTTTCATGGCATACGCCACTTTAAATAATGCACGCTGACCCAACGCTCACCTTAACACATGTTCGCATACACGTGGGGATGAAGTAAAAGTGCGTCAGAGCAGTTCTCGCACCTGTCATCTTCTTTGCCACTGAGAGGCGCTGTGCCAGGCACGGCAACAAAAAAAAAAAAGAAAAATGGGGGAAAAAATTAAAGAATAAAAGTTGAAAGTGTAGCTATGTTGTCAGCAGTGCCATGTAGGCCAACTGCCCTGTTAGTGAGGCTGACATTCAAAGAGAGTTGGAATGCCGACAACAATCCCACAACCTCCTGCTGCGAGAAGACATTTCGCATGGTGACCAAGTGCTTTGATACTGCTCTTGTGATCCTCGCTGCCATAGCTTTGAGAGAGCATACACACACACACTGCACAGAGCTCAGGCCATCACCATTACATACAGTGCTTTTTTTCCACATAGTGCTGAATTTTCCATTATTATTGTCATGAAATCCCCCTTTTTTCTGCTGGGCACCACCACGTTTGCATAAAAATTTGGCTTATTTGACTTTTTTTTTTTTTTTACCATCAACACACAAATGTTTGGTTTGGTTTCATTGCACATGTGTTCATTTTTGAAAAAGTAAAATTTGAAAAAGCCAGAAAAATGTTGTTTTTTTTATTGAAAGTGCCCTCTTGCCATGACCAAAGAGAGAATAATTAAATGTGGCACTGTCCTCATGCTACCCATTAATAGCATGCCTGTCTCTATAATCGCAAAATATGACTGCAAGCAATAAGCAGTAATGCAGGTTACTGGAAATACAACCCACTTTCAAGACTAAAGGCAAAACAAGCTCCACTAATTACTGAGGCACTATGCAGCCATTTTTCTGAGCAAGGGTTACTGAATGGTTGCCTATTACTTCACTCTCCCTGAACCAAATGCTTAAGATAATGACCAGTTACTAATTGGTGCTTATACCTTATATCAGTTTGTGCAGAATATAATTGCAGCTATTATGGTACTAAATAATCATTGGAATTAGCATCTTTCAGCAAAAAAAAAAGCGCTAAATAACAGTATGGAGCATTTTCCAGGAAGAGGTCTTAATGTCGATGCACCACCAGTTGATTCATCATTAACTAGAGGGTTCAGGGCAAAGGGAATGCCTTTCTTATCATGTGATGTCAGCACATCTTCTGCACCAGCTAATGGAGGCGCTGATGTATCACAGTCACATCTGTGCACAGTCCTCTGTGGGTGTGTGTGTGTGCCTTCCTCACAAGCAGATCAGACATGTTTATGCGCGTAATGTGGTTGCATGTAGTGTGTGTGCACTTGCTTGGCGCAAAGTCCACGGGTGAAGGGAGGGAGGTCTATATTCTATGCTGATCACGCTCCCCATGCTTCAGCAGCTCCTCCTTTGTGTAGCCCTTCCGTCAGCTGTTGACTTCCTAAGTGTCTCAGACAGCCGTGTTTCTGTCTGCGCCTCTGTCCACTGCCTTGTCCTGCTCACATTTCTGAAGTCCGCTGACTGCTAATGGCTGTGTAGGGACAAAGAGCCCACTCTGTGTCCACTCTTCGTGGCCAGGCCGGGGGCCAGGGATGACTGGGGATAGTGGGGGCAGTGGCAGGGAGGGCTGGCTTTGGGAAAAGGGAGGGCTGAAGCTGAGAAGAGCACCCAGCACTGCCTGCCTCTCTACACTCTTGTCACGCTTGTGTGACAACCACTCCTCTGTGCTTGTTTGAACTGTCCTTCCCAATTAGCACTAATAAGTCACTCTGTAAGGATGAGCAAGCATAGTGTGCCCAATCACCTCTAGTTCACATATGCGTAAACAGATTTGTGCACAAAACACAAACACACACACATTCTCTCTTTCCCTCCCCCCCCCAAGCTTAGCAGCCCATGAAAATCCCAGGAGCACAACCCCACTAATAGACAGAGAAAGCCCAAAACGCATCTCGTTCCCAGCAAACAAGTGCCAGTAAAGAGGCAAATTAATGACAAGTCGTTTGAAGGGTTTGCCTAAGAATAATTTTACTCTGGCGTCTCACTACCACTGAAGAATTGATTAGATCCCCGCTCAATCAAAGTGCCTGAATCAATAAAGAGCCAAGCAGGCATGCTCCAGTCCAATTTATTTACAGCGTCACTCTAACATGAGAGTCAGAGTGAAGCGGAGAGAGGGCGCATCCCTGACAGGTGAAGGCCCAGCTGAAACTAAAAGCCAGTGTCAGTAGCAGACAGGCAGGTATGCTTCAGTTCATATCAATGCACTGGTGATACTTCATTACATTGGCTTTCCAACTTTAAGTCAGTGGCGATTGTTTCACTTATAAATAGTGTAAAATATGAAACGACGAGGGAATAATTACTGTTTTTAATGTTCAGCTTTAAGAAAAGGCATACTGCACGGGGAAGAAAGAACTCCGGAATAATGACTTCACTTGTGTTTTCTCAAAGTAGAGACCGGAGGACTTAGTCAAGCTCGGCTGTGCTCGGCTGTTTATTGTCGCCTGCTTGTTTATTGTCATGCAGAAGGCAGAGGAGGTATTAAAGGCAGATTTCGCCCTTATTTTAAAATGTGGTGCTGAAGATTAGAGCTCTTGCCAAACACTGTGGAAACACTTAATTGATTTCCTTTGGACTGTTTACCTCTACTGTAGCCCTCCTAGAGCCCAGCACTCGCTCACACGCATGCACACACAAACACACACTCACACAGAGTACAACCCTGGCCCCATTTACGCCAACACAGGCCTGCCAAGAGCCTCATTAGTATTCACAGCAGTGGCATTTGCCAGCCTGAGCGTTGCCGTGGTGATGCTGCCCACACAAGTGATGATAAATGGTGCTTTCAGCTTCTCTGCCTTCCATAGAGCAGAGCAGGGAGCTGAGGAGTTGCTGGCTAGGACCCAGCTACAGCCACGGCTAGCGAGGCCTCATCCCCAGTGCCGGGCAACTGACGCATGACTACACAAGCCCAGGGCTGCTTGAAGGCTTTGGGTGCAGGGGAGTGGTGGGTAAGAGGGGTTTGGTGATGTACGTGCTGTGCGTGTGTGTGTGTGGGTATGGAGAAAAGAGATTTAGATTTTGCTCTGTGTGTGTGTGTTGGGAGAGGGCGAGGAGGGGGCATGTTGGGAAGAAGTGTGTGCTTGAACTTGTTATTGTTGGCTGAAAAAGTGATGTCAGCTTCAGTGTTTCTCGAGTGCGTTTTGTTCCCTGTATTTTTCAGTTTTGTGATAATCTGACCACAAGTTAGTGATATGAAAGATCCGAATCACTAAAATGTATCTGGGTGTTGTTGACATGCTGCTTCACTGAATGTGAGTATTGGGGAAAGTGTATGGCATGTGTAAAAATTTGAACATATTTTAATAATAAAGATTATTTCCTTAAAAAAAAAACATTTCTGGAAAATGTTACAAATCTTTTTTTTAAATAGCTGCAAATTGTGCTTTGGATTTCACTAAAGCCTCCTTCATATTTATTTATTTTTAAAAATGAAAGTGCCCACACTGGTGTCAGTTATGGAGACATTTAAATAAAAAAATAAAAATCCTTACTCGGATGCCTTACATGGCAAAAGTACATTTGTATTCTGGGTAAAAACCACGCCTGTGGGTACACAGTCCTAATACACTTACTCCACACAATGCACTATAAACCAAAACTAACTGATTATACTGTGAAAAATTCTTTTATATGCTATCTTCTCATTGTAACAAATAGAGTGTGAAATTAAACCCTTGCAGTCCCTCTCGGGTATCTGTTCCCGCAGGTGTCACAGTGAGAGCCGTTTGAGCCTGAAATCATCACAGAGAAACAGAGGGTTAAGGTAACCAGCTACACTTGCCTTCCCCAGAGTACACACCTACACATGTAAAGGCAATGCGGGCAAGGAGGCTGGATCGAAATCCTCCTGATCCTGATTAAACAAGAAAGACGGCGCTATTCCCGCATTACGGTGCACCAGCATCAGGGCCTCAACTGATTTGAAATCTTATTTAAAATAGTGTGACGACACATGTGGATACTGTCTTTATTTCATACACAGTAGATTTCATTTCTGCCTGTTAATATGGAGAATGTATTAGGTTAATCTGAGGCTAATAGGTGCAAGTTTTCTTTTTGGTTCAATTCCTTTTAATTTTTTAAAACAAAATAAAATAAAGGGAAAATATACACAATTGTATCATAAAATAAATCTGTCCTTCTTCGAGTCACGGGTTTCAGGAATATTTGGTGCACTATCAAAATTGCTAGAAACATGTAAAAAATGTTCTTTAAAGACGGTTATGTCAGTGTCTGTTCTCCTGCAGCAACTTTAAAGAACAAAAAGGCAAACACTTTATATTTACCTTACAGTTAGCGAGCACTCGAGTGCCTTCTTACACAATCCTTCTAAAATATTCATGTCACAACCACCTTGTTCTCCATCTGTTTTTCTTTCTATCAAATTCTGCACTGGGCAGTGTGTGCGTGTAATAAAATTACAGTAATTCTTACACAGAGCATGAGCGCAGCCCTCCTCGGTTGAACTTGAAGATGACCGCCCCTTCAAAAGATGGCCTGACCCTTCCAAAATCAAGCCTGATTACCCATCTCTAGGACACTAAGAAGTGCCCAACTTCAAAAGGAGCAGAGACAATCATGGGTGGGGTGCTGTGGCATGGGAGGGGGGAGCCCTGTGCTGTGGCGGTTTGGGCCAGACTGAACGGTCTCAGCCAGGGGGCCGGGGCTATTAAAAGATAAATCTATTTCTCTGATGCATTATTCATGATGTGAGGAGGTGGGGAGGGAGCAGGGAGCCAGAGGCTTAGCGCAGCAGTGGCTCCCTTCTCGGCCTCATCGAGGCCAAGGCCCCCACTGCACCCACACCCTGATGCAAGTGAGGGCGAGTGGGGTGGGGGTTATACGGGCGACAGCTGTGAGGACAGAGAGGGAGATAGAGAGATAATGCAACAGTATGTATTCCCACACACATATATTAAATGTCATTACTGCACGTGAATGGACATCAAAGTGCAATAAGAGCAGATAAAATATTTTTTCCTCCACACAATCGCATTGGTTAAGAACTCAAACCTGATTATTTCATTTTTGTAAGATCATTTCTGCCGTGTGCTTTCAGTAGAATTGCTCCTAAGTGGTTTTTTTTTTCTCTTTCTTACATTAATCTTACGAACACACACACACATCAGAGAACTAGAGGATGGAGCATCAGACTGGGGTGCCGAATAACCTCTCATCAGTTGATTAAGTAAAGGGTTTGGGCAAATATTTTGGAGACATATTGGACTTCTATCCTAGAATGAATGGCGAAGTGAGCTTTTGTCCAACTCATCTCTGATCTGCTAGAAAAGCAGATTAGGATGACCCCGGTGTCACTCATTTAGAGATGAGATGCTGTCGAGAAAAACCAAACAAACTGGAGAGAATGTCAAACAGCAGAAACGGCTAAGCCTCCTTTGTGTGGCGCTTTTCTTCTTTTTTATTACATGCAAATGTTCATATTTGTTCCTTTCGTAACATTAGACAAACATGCTAAAACTGTTTTCTCCTTGTTTTCCATGGGAATCATTTACACGACATCACCAAATGTATTTTTAAGAGATTAAGGAATGAAAACAGTTGCTATGTCGTGTTCGGCACAAACATTTATCTCGCATGTCTCGTGATGGGAGAAACTACCTGTTCATGTTTTAATCAAATGCTTTCCAAATCGTTTCATAATTGCCTATAATTGAACACACACTGTGCAATTTTGCTGTTTCGTGCCAATATCTCTCTTCTGCAATAAAATCACACTGACATGTTTGTATCAACAGTGCTATCTCTGCTGTTCATTTCAGACATACGTCCACACGTGTTTTGGAATAAGACAATATTTCTTTGAGTTGTATTTAAAATTTCTTTGGAAATGTGACTATAAGCCCGTCACTGAGAATTCCCTGATTTAATTTTATTTGTCACTAAGTGCACATCCACTCAGCTGAGAAACAAATGTAGTTCCCAGCTCCATTAAAAAGTGCTTTTTGCCTCGGCACAAGTGGGCCCCTTTGCTTATATTTACAAATCTGAGGTACATTATACCAGCATAAACTGCACACTAACACTTAGGGAGGAAAAAGAGAAGCTCTGTGGCAGAGTGGAGGGTGGTCTCTACACATCAGTACTCACGATTCCATGCTGGGATCATTTGTTTGCAGACAAGAGGGCACAAGGGTGGGAAAAAAGGAATATAAGACATCCAGGAGATGTGGGAAGTTGGTGCGGGGCGGGAGCCGGTGATGAAATGTGTGTGTTTGTGTGCGTTTGAACAGACGAGTGTGTTTTATCTGTGTCTGTGTACTTGTTTATGTGGATCGTCATTGTTGCATTGCCACTTTACACATCCTGGCTTGAATTACACACAAGAGACAAAAGGCTTCATATTTGTGCTTGCATGTCAAGGATTACTTGTTCTATTGAATGTACCCCCCCATTATCTGCTTATCACTCTCTGTGCTCTTTAATCTCTTTCTTGTCTCTGCTCAATGGCTTCCTCTCACTGTCTTCCCATCACAAATGTAGCCTTTCTCCCCTTCTATTTTTTAACACTTACAAAACTGAAAAGGCCAGGCCCGGTCCGGGCCACCTGGAAGCACCAGTGAAGCTTTCTCCCAGGCCTGGCTCCCTGCCACTAGCCAGCTGTAGCATTGTGAGTGGCCCATCTCAGTTAATTCCATGCATTGCAATTGTTGCCGGGCACTGTTTACAGCCACCTCCTACTCCGCCTGGGTAGCCTCTCCGATTGTCCCGGGGCCTCCCTTGTTTAATACTGTTTTGCAAGTTATTAAGCCCTGGAAGTCCATTAATCACAGTTCACGGGCTGTGTAAGCCCACACAAGGCAGGCAGGGGTGGGGGATGGGGGAGCACACTCGCTATCCTCAATGGGCTTAGACGGTGGTCCATTCAGATCCCTAACGAGATCATTACCACTAACTAAATACAAACCTGACCCCACGACCTGCTGGGAAATTACGTAGGAGCTCCCTGGTGCAAGACATTAATATACCCCCCCCGCCATCCCCACCCCTCCCATTTTCCTGCAACAGTGCGTAAACTCCCACCCCAAAGTCTCCCTATGCAACCCAACCCTGCTCCCCTGCTCCCCCGCTCCCCACCCTCCTCTTGTCCATTCTCACTTTCTTGCCAATGGACAGAAAACTAAACCTGTCATCAAAAGGGCCCTAATCACTGCTGTGATTGTGGTAAACCAAGCCTGACAGACATTTCACTGAGGCCTCAATGGCTACATCAGTGCCACCTCCCTAGCCAGCCCCCCTTCTTTCTGTCGCTTTCTCTCAGTCCCCCGCGCTCTCTTTTTACCAGGCCTCTGGCCAATGAGCAACAAACACCGGGGGCTTTTCAGATTACTTGACACACTGTGTCCACTTTTGGGAGGGAGACCACCTGGTAAGCTCATTTTAATACAAAACCAGTTCAGTCTCCTCTCTCTTTTCCCCTACTCCTCTAATTCCTCTTCTCAAGCCAAGCTACCACCATGAATTCTGTCTAATCCAGTGACCCCCACAGAACATTCCTGGTTTTACACTCCTCGGAAGAGGCTGGATTTGGGCGGATTACATGCTTCCAGTTCTGTTTGGAGGCACCTGTGACTGGAGGTGGAATCAAGAACCAACAGTGAAGCACAGAAAGAGGAGAGAGGAAAAGTTCCCTCATTTTCTGTCGAGTCTTTTTTTAACGCTAATGTTCACTTTTTGAATCACACATGGTCTTTTTTGTCGCTTTCTAGCTGCAGCTATCGCACTGCACAAGGCAGGCTGGATGTCCGAGCAGCCACAGTATGGGTACTGTGTGGCCCAGGCGCGGGGTGGTGGAGGAGGGGTTAAGAGGAACTACAGAGCAGGAGTGAAAGTGGTTGGTGGGAAGAGAGGTTCGTCAGGGGTTTGCACTGACTTTCACTTTAGCCCTTCAGCTTATGTTAAGATGTTGTCACTTTCACCATCTCAAGTGTTGCCACTTCAGATGCCGGAGCTTAGTGTTCGCAGTGGGCTCTAAGGGGGGTGGAAGGAGGGAACGAGGGCAAGAGGGAGGAAGTCTGGGAAGATTTCCATTTTAAACAAGCAGAACTTTGTCACACTGTCACCTGACTACCATGGCAGCCCCTTTTCAGTGTTTCCCAACTTCCTGTCTCCTCTTTGCTCCTTTCGTGTGTCCCTTTATTTAGCCGCCTCTCTTCATCTTTCTCAAGAACTCTTTAAGGCAGCATTTCCGCCCTGAATTCTTCTGCCAGTTTGATGAATTGTATCTCAAAGCCTTTTAAGTTTTGTAGGTGAGGCACTTTCAGAATTGTTTCGCTCCCCCCCACCATTATCATAGTGGATGCTTAAGCAGCGCGAGCAGTCGTAGATGTGCATATTTTAAATTAGGTGTAATATCCCCCACTTTAATCCTTGATAAGATCTCAATTGTTCCATGATGTGAAATGGAGATGCAGCGACAACCAGGGCTGAATTAAATCGAAATCTTAATTTACCTGGATATTATCCTTCAGTGAAATATAATCACTGACTGAATAACTGGGCACAGCAGCAAATTCTTAATTGGCTCTTAATGAGTGTCATGGAACATATGCTTCAGTGTAGATGCTAAGATTAGGAAAAGCCAGTTCGGTGAGCGCAGCGGAAAAATGAAATAAATAAAAAAAAATCCGCATGAGCATGACCGCAAACAAATGTACGCACATAAACACACTCAAATTTTCAAATTATCCACTCTGGAAGACCAAACTATAGATAGAAAATTAAACAGAAAATCTGACAGCATAGGCTGCTGGTTGAGTGTCTGCTTGGCGCGGCATCGATTGTTCCTCAACACTGACCAATTGTAAGCTCATAATGATGATCTCTGGCATGACAAGTGATTTTAACCTGCCTGTGGGCCGCCCCCGCACCAAGTCACAGATCAGCTGCCCCATGTAAACAAAAACATTAGGAGAGCGTTCCACATTTAAGAGCATGCTAATTACAGTCATTCCTATCTGAAGTACTTTCTGCTGCAATTTGCTCAGATCACCAAACCTCCAATCCCTCTCATGTAAACAAATAAACTCTCACGCAACAAAGAGATAAAGCAAATAATAAAATAGACACGGGCACTATCGGAACTCGCTGGGGGCACTGTGTTTGAAGTAGGCTTCAAATAGTATCATACTACTCCACAGTGTTGAGTCCTAGTGTTGTGAACATCCCCAGCGAGGAATAATTACAAGGGTTGTTGTTGATGTGCTCGGGAAAACAAATCATTTACTTTGTAATAGCAGAAAGGAGATAAACGCAACCCCAATGAAGGGAAATAAGGATTTGGGTTTTTTTGTAAACATTTTAAAAAATAGAAAAAAAAAATATTTAGGTTTCATTCATGTTGATCAAATGTATTTTTGTATTTATAGATCAAAGTCCCATTCCTTTCTTGATTCGATGATATGAACGTTCGTGTAAACCCAACAGGTGCAACACAATCCAGTTGTTTCTTGAGAAGTATTATTTAATTGCCAGTTCCCGCTCAGCATCCCTCCGTTCATATTTGGTCTCAACCTCTCACCCTGGCCCATAGGCGTCAGGGCTGATCCACAGCAACAGATACGGGGGTGAATGTCACCGCAGCCCTCTCCAACCCTCCAGGTGAGTGTGTTTCTCCAACAGTGGAGGAAATGAAGCAAAAATGATGGAGTGTTTGTTTTGTGACATTCTGTCTCTCTGCGGCCTCATCAGGGCTGAGCCTCGCAGACGTCAAGTGTTAATTTAGGGCTCCTGCCGAGCGTGAGCCTGTCAGCGGCGAGGCTCCGAGGAGGGAGGTGAGCTCTTGCAGAAAATGACCCTTCTGGTCTGATTGTCTTCTGGCCCACAGACTGGCACTGAGAGGAAAAACAAAGACACGGGAAGAGAGCGAGAAAGAGAGAGGGAGGGAGAGAGAGAGCGAAAGAGTGGTGGCTAAGTGCTAATGCACCTAGCGGCAATTAGAGAGGCTTACCTGACTGTGTGAGCACAGCACGCAAACACACACACACACACACACACACACACACAAGGTACACACAGTAAGTAACCCAACCTCTCCTTATAAACACCAGCTGATGGTCAGCACATACACCAACAAAACGAAAGACCGACTTCTCTTGGAAGAACTTATTTGCTCATTTATTTTGCCCCACTCATGGGGACACACGTCCACCATGAGCCTGTTCCTGGTGGATGCTTCCTGCCACCTTTTAGCCAAGTGATTAATTGGGCTGAGCTCCCGATAGTTCAACCCTTTATTCTGTGAAACTTAAACAAAAACGGACAGGCCTCTCTAAAGATTACAGCAGCACATTAACCACAGAGTGAACCGTGAAATTGCTTTTTCCCCTCCTGTAGTGTTGTGACTCTATAAAATGGTCACTGCCAGTCACGGCGAAAGGTACACGGACATTAGTGTTACATCAGCGATGGGAAGCAAGACATCTGGGTGGGGCTTGGCCAAGGAATTCAGATCAGCAGACCAGAGTGGACCAATGGTGATGTAAACACAGGTGCATAGGTAACATTGTTTTATTCATCAGCAGATCCCAGTTTTCTTTTTCAACAGAGTCTGGTACGCCAAATTCATTGCGATAAAGAGGGTTCAGAGGGCTGTCACACGGGAAGGAAAGGTTAATTCTGTAATTATTTCAGTGTGAAAAATAAATAATGTACCCTTTGCCATTTCCATCATTTCCTAATTCGCTTGGAAATTCATTTTCTTTTGTTTTTTCACTCCACCTAGCCCAATTCAATCACTTGAGTTCATCTGTCTATGTTATGCAAATCTGAGCGGCTGAGACCGAACCCATCAGCCCCTCTGCTCACGAGTTGAGCGGAGGGGCTGATAGAAAAGATGAATTCTTCCGTTTGAATGTGCCTCCCTTTTTCACCCAGTTGCACGGTATCAAGGCTACCTTTTTACGCGGTGCTCTCGTTTATTTTAGCCCATTGCACAGCGCTTCTCCGGTAGTCAAATGTATGAATAAGGATAGGGAGTCACACACACCCCATTTCTCTGCATCTAAGATCAGTAGGTATATGCAAAGATAATTCTGTGAGGAGAGGGTTCATTTTTGAGCTGAAGACTGTCCAAATATCCTCCCTGTCTGTCAGAAATAATTCTTTATTTAAAAAAGAAGGAGGACAGATACACTGGTTGTCCTGGTCAGGCTTCTGATTGACAGGCGGCCTGAGTATGAACAGGGCTGAGGCTAGTGTCTTGGATGCATGCAGACATAACACTATTATTCCAACTTATCCCTAGGAATAAGTCCAGGCAGCCAGAGGCACAGCAGGAGGCTAATAGACTAGCCCAGAGGAGCCCCCCTGAAGCTTGATGCATTGTGTTGAGGCCTTGTCTACTTCACGCACATTAAGGATCACATGCCACAATTTCACAGTACAGCAGGGGGACCGGCCCCCATCCCAGGCCCAGATTGGCTAGTGATGGATGGTGTTGACAGTTACAAGCCGAGTAGCAAGTGGAGCAACACAAAGGTCAAGGTTGAAGCTGCCAGTGTGGTCTGGTTAACAATGAAAGGTCTCCATGGTGGGAAAATGCTGTTTATACTTAACACTGTGCACTACGCAAAGTGTTTTTTGGCTTTAGTCATTTGAAGCCACAGTTTTTGTTAAGAGTGGTTAACCACATTCGGGTAGGCCGACTAAAAGGGAAGATATTACAGTTATTAATAAAGGCTGCTTTCAAAGAAGAGTAATCTTCCCAGAAATGTACATTTGCATCAGGAAACTACCTCTGCCTATCCCAGGTATCAGCAGCCATTGTATCCTGTGCTACATCACGAGAAGTGCAGAATAAAACAGTTGTTCCCGCTGCAGTGTCCTGCAGGAGTGATTTTTTTCAATGTAGCACTTCAGGTTGAAGACATTTCTCCTGTCATTTTCCTCCAGTACTTCAGTGTAATTCTTTTTTTCTCTCCCCTCCATTTTTTCCCCGGCAACTGCAGTATGTGGCAGTCTGAATTGTGTGTTATTACCCAGCAGGAGACAATATCATTACCACATATTTGCTGTCAAGGGTCTGCAAAGAATGGTGCTGTCTTGGGCCTCAGTGATCTAACAACCTCACACAGGGCTCCAGAATTACCCACTCCTGGCTGGGGGAAGTCAAACACTACCAGTTAGAGAGGGGAGTGAACAAAAGAGAGGTACCCACTCTCTCTCTCTCTCTCCCCCCCTCTTCCTCGCTCCCTCTCTCGTGGCGATAGAAGGGGACACACCTCCTCTGCGCCAAACCGAGGATGCTATTCTCCCCTCGCCTTGGTAGAAATATATGTTTGGCTCAAGTGCGGGATGATATGAGACCGCATTGGTGGATGTGGACGGGTAGTGTGTATGACAGTCTGTCATTTCAGATAAAGAGACAAATTGTAATCTCTGTGGTGTACTATTAGTGTTGGATGAGTAGCTCATAATTACCAGCACTTGTATCAAGTTTTGTTTTTTTTGTTTGATTTTGCTCGATGCGACCTCTGAATTTAACCCATTGTATGCAACGACAACGTCTCACACGGGTGTCAGGTGATGATAGGCAGAGTGTTTCCACGGTGTTGGGGGATAACTAGTTGCAAGTTATGTAGGTACCAAAATTAAATGACAAAGGTGAATTTTTGAAAGTTTCAAAAGGGGAAAAAAAATTTTAAGCAAAAATTCTTATATCAGGGTATATTTTCTCTTGTCATGGCGTCAATAGCAGGATGGCTATGTATAAATTCAGTTTTCAACTTCTTTTCGATTGGTTGTCTGATTTGCCCGCCTCTTGTCTGGCAGGAAATCAACAGCACTGCTCTAAGCACCTGTGTCCAGTCATCCAGACACCAAGGCAGGCGCTGGCCTTGTCTAACAAGAACCCCTTTTACTGCCGGATATTCAACACCAGCTTCCGCATTCAGAAAAGGGCACTAAAATTGCTGCAGTGAAAATTCTGTCAGCCTCAAAGGAAACATATATAGCCAGGAGGGGACTTTTGTTGCCTAGTGTAGAAATCTTAAATGCAAACATTAGATATTACATTTTTAACAGCTCATCTAGTAATCTGTAACTCATTACAGTGCCAGTTACTTTTCTGTTTTTCCTCTTAACATATCACTTTGTGACAGGGCGCTCTGCATTTAAAAGGGTTCGTGCAGATATGTCTGAAGAAAATAACTTCAGAATGGACAAACAATCCCTTTCATGAAAACTGCTATTCAGACTTTGTAACAATGTCTCTCTCATAAGACAAATAGAACTGCTATCATTTCTGTTGACAGCGAACAGACCAACAGTTTATGCATACTGAGTGACAAAGCCATCTATTTTCTTTCCGGAAAAACAGGCAATACACACTCTGGCAATTGAACCACAAATGAGGAGTGAAAAATTCAAACTTCCTCTGCCATCCACCATCATTTATACAAGTCATAGAAATATTTGATTGCTCTTGCATATCTCCTCGCGCTTAAGGAGGCAGCCAACCAATACACGGCCACGTAAACAAAGTCTGGGGCTTCTATATGAGCCTATCATTTAAGAATCCAAGCAAATCAAGCTTGCAAACAATCAGCAGAGAGGGGAAAAGAAACTGTGTGAGGGCTTCTTGTTCCTGTGCTTTGAAGGTGTAAACAGAGACCCTTATTTAAGGTAAGATTAGCTGTTCATCCTTGATACACCTCTGCACTGAAACAAGGCAAGAGTCCTTGATTTTTCACAAAAATGGGGGCCAGCTCTTGAGAAAGACACTTTCATATTCATGAATTAAGCATCTATAGTGGTAAATTATGAGCATGCAGCTACAACATTCTCCGTGAGAGGTGGAATGATAGAAACCATTTGAATTCTATAATCATGTGGAGTATTCATGCTAGTTACCAAAGTATATGTATTTCACTTTTCTGAAGTGTACGCCATGGACAGGGTGGGATTTCTCAATAATTAAGTTTGATTAAATGTAGTGCCCTTAATGTAGGATGGAGAAATATGAACGCCAACAAAGATGAAGATAAGGGGGGAAAAAAAACCTCCTTGTTGTTGTGCAGTCGTATCAGTTTGAAGAATTTTCCTCCCAAGTATGGCTACATCCACCTTATTCAATGGTGAACTGCACAGGAAGCTTAGTACAGCTAAGAATTTAATTAATGTGGTCTTCCTGCATTCACCATTCCGCAAGCGATATCCAAGATCATGCATCAGTCAGATGTGGTATCTGACATGATATTAAATTTGAACATTTACACCTTACAAACAGAGAGCACTCAAAGAAATTAGCTGATAGGACAGCGTGATAACGTTTTGAAATCATTGCCACTAAATTAACCTGATTCTAATAGGATCTGAGGTAGATAACATGGAAAATTACTGTTTTCTTTTCAAGGCAATATACAAAATGGAAGCGCTACAAATTGATTTCTATTTCCTTCCTAGATGCCCTCCCCCCATCCACACATTTTCATAATTTGAGATGAGGCGATATGGCATTAATATTCCCTATCTTATCTTGTCACATCCTGAAATTGTTGGAGAGGATATGATTAGCTGAACAATAGCATGAGAAATGCACTTTATGAAGGCTATCCAGGTTTTTATGACAGAGGGTGGAGAGGTGGAGAATGGGCCAGGAAGCAGACACGATGGCAGTCAAATGCCCTCGTTCCTGGATCTTGATTTGTCGCAGCGGGCATTCAGAAGAGCCCAGGAATCGACGGTACATGCATGCCCACCGGTGTTGGCCATTCAGACACGATTAGCATTTTATTATTGTTTATGGGCCATTTAGGAAGCAGGAAGACAGCCCCGGGCCAACGGTGCAAGGAGGGCTCCAAAGCACAGTGTTTTGGACTGGTTAAATGCACCATTAAGCCTTTTAAAATGAGCTCCACCCGTCAGAGACTAAAAACAAACGTGGCTTTCTGGCTATCAATGGGCACCACTTAGAGGAAACAATGCCCTGTTGAGGCCCACCAGTTTCCTCATCAATGAACATCAAAGATGAATGAGCCCTGGCTGACAGCTTTGTTTTGACTCTGATAGCCACAAAGCCCTGCTCAATATCATCCTGGTCCTGCTCCTCTGGGCTGCCCTAACAGGTGCGACCCATCCTCTCAATGCACCATTTGACAAGACTGCGGATGGGCAGGGGGTGGCGGGGGGCTTTGGTCCACATCCTCCTTAATCCATCCTACTATAAAAACACTTTGAAAAACAAACGTTTGTTTGGCCAAAGTCAAAGCCCTGGAGCCTGGGGCTCATCCGTCTGTCTGCCCAGGCTTTCTCCCCTTTATTCCTGCCAGTTTTTGTCAGAGCTTCAACTCTTCCCCGCTCATTTGGACAGGACATTAAACAAGACCCAAGAGGATCTGATTCCCAGCCATTTCCCACAAGAGGAATACATACAGTTACGACAGCCAATTGTTTGGATTATGATAACAGTAGCTCGAGATAAAGGAAGAGCAGAAAAAGGCGGGGGGGGGGGGGGGAAGGGGAGAAAAAAAAAAAAGAGAAAAACTTGGGA
>VUQG01022868.1:14873-31020 GCA_015106755.1 Etia nguti | reverse complement strand
GATTATTTAAACCCCCCCCCCCCCCCCCAACAGCAGTGTCATAAGTACAGTGAACTCTTTTTAAGGTATCATAACTGTAAGGGTACTTAAAACTACAGAAAGGCTTTGCTGTTTTGAAACTACCTTGTATTCTTATATTCATTCATCAAAACCTCCAGTTTAAAGTGTCAAGTGGCAGCAGCTGGAATGAGCAGTGAAGCTGTTATACTTTAATTCTCTTTTTAAGTGTCACCATAGCAGGGTGTGAATATCAAAAAATGCAAGTCCTTTTAATCTGAAAGTTGGGTTCCCCGGTTCATTTTTAACTTCACTCTAAAAATTAGTGCATTCAGCTCTGAGAATTTGCAGGAAGACATGAAATATTTTGAATACACCCTCTGACGTGTTACCAGGCTTCCCAACTATAGTGAGATAAAGTGCAGGCTTGTGTCTGCATTTATACATATACAGCAGAGGAAATAATATTATTAATAATTTACCAAGTGGCAGCCAAGAAACCTAAATGACTTAAAGTTCCTCCTGAGACATGTTCAAACCTAGTGACCAACTACAACAAAGAGCTTACTGCTGTGCTCGCCAACAAGGCTTTCTCCACCAAGCACTAAGTGATGACTTCCTTGAGGGTCAAATATTTATTTCACTCACTGGAATCCATATCAATTTATAGCTTTTATGTAATATGTTTTTTTTAAAAAACTTTTGGTTGGTATTCTGTCTCTTTCCAAAAAGTGAAACTACCAGACAAAATGAGAAGCTGTAAAAAATGAATGACTGAGTGAACTGGGATCTACGTGCAGAGAAGCCAAAGAAAAAGCAAGATTAAGACCTGAAAAGAAGAAAACAATATACAGTTGGCCAAGGAGAAGCATGGATGAAAGTAATGTTCAGTGCCGAATCACAAATCTGCAGTGTGAAACATTTAAAGATGACTACCTGAACAAATTTCCTGGCTCATGTGTGATATGGGGTTGCATATCAGGTAAAGTACCGGGCAGTATGACCATCATTATTTCAGCACTATACACAGGAGTACACTTACATGTTGGACATTTTTCTCATATGATAGAAAGTAGGTTTGGTGATAATGAAGCCATTTTTCAGGATCATAATGCATCTTGCCACGGAGCAAAGAGTGTTAAAGCATTTCTCCAGAAAAGGCAGCTAATATCAACTTAGTGCCATGGGCAGCAAACAGTCTGGATCTTAGTCTGATTGAAAATTTATGGTGGAAATTGAAAAAGGAAATTTCCATAGTGAGTATCCATCCTGGAAAGCTGATCTGCCAGCCGCTATTTGGGAAAGCTAGTTGAAAGAGCAGGTTGATACAGAATATTGCTTTTCATTAGTGAAATCCATCCATGCCTCAAAAAAATCAGGCCGTTATGAAAGCCAGAGGAGATGCAATAAAGTATTAATTTTGGTGTTTTTTCGTAGATTACGCCATCATTTTTTCCCTCAACATCGAGTGTTTCCATTTCTACTTGATCTGGAAAAAATATAGCATTAATTAAAATAATTCCATTTAATTTATTTGAGGCATGTTTGGCTGTTAGACAAAGAAGAAAAGCAACAAGAGTGAAAGGAAAGGTTTACATGATGGTACTGAGACCTGCTATGATGTTTGGTTTGAAGATGGTGGAGCTGACAAAAAGACAGGAGGCTGAGCTGAAGATGTTAAGGTTTTTATTGAGAGTGACCAGGATGGAGAAGATAAGAAATGGCTACGTCAGAGGACAGTTCAGGTTGAGCACTTTGGGAACAAAGTTAGAGAGGCGAGCTGAGATGGTGTGTCCAGAGCATATACTGGACACAGTGGACAAAGGATGCTGAAGATAGAGCTGGTAGGCGGGAGGAAAAGAAGAAGACCTCAGAGAAGATTTATGGATGTAGTGAAGGAGGATATGCAGAGGGCTGGTGTGGTAGAGAAGGATGGTAGGGAGAGGGTGAGATGGAGCCAGGTGATTCACTGTGATGATCCCTAAAGGGAGCAGTTGTGTCATAATTGTGATTTGTTTATGTCCTTCAAAGAGTGGTGATTTCATTTATCCCCTTAGTTTTGATATTACTTTCATTTATTTAATTTAATATGTGTGAACATATGCACCGTGTCCCTCTCTAGCTTTAGTGATAGAGACTAAAAGGGAAAGCATTCTGTACATTCTTTCAAATCTTATTTTAGTTAGTGTTTTGAGAGCATATTATTTTAGTTCATTTTTGTTTGTTTGGGTTTGTTTTTCAACCCAATTATACTTTTATACTTCACTTCACTAATTATACTTCACTCACCTGTAACGACCTTGTGTTGGACAAAACGGGCAATCATTACGTTATCTTTAATTTCCATGAAACAAATTCTAATTTGCAAGCAGATTTCTATTTGTTGTTGTTGTTGTTATGCCAAAAGGTGATTTATGAAACAGGATTTATGGCTGGGGTTATATATAAAAAATAAAGAAATTACCTCTTTTGCAAGTATCTTTATGACTCTGAGTTATTGTACCTACAATAAAATCAGAACTGTGATATTATCCTTTTTGCAATTTCCTCTTGGTTAGATCTCTCGTAAAACACATTTTTAATGTCAATGACATTAAAATAAAGAATATACAAAAGAAAAAATTATGGATAAATAAAGAATATACAAAAGTCACTTTGCCAAAAATGGATTGCAGGTTCTACCTTGTGATAGGAATGTTCTTTCTGGTTAAAAATGTTTTAATATCATTCATGAAAGACATGTTTAACAGATCATAGGCCAACGAGTCATTTGCAACAGTTTAAATACAGACAATCATTTTGGGGAAAATACTGAAAATCACTTTTTAGCTCTTTTTGTCAGTGTATCATGAATATCCATCCCCTGCTCCTCTACTGTAGTGTTTTATCTTAGACACCAGAGGGCGCTTGGGAGCTATGTCAACCCCCTTTTATCAAAATAAAGAGGTATACAGTCTCACAGTCCCATTTTTAAACTAAAGCTTGCTGCCAATACTCAAACTTTGAGACAGACCAGTGCACTCAAGCCCACTATTATCAGTTTCTGAAATTAAAGTAGACAATCTCGTCCGTGGAGCTTTCAAAAGTCTGTTCTTAACCTAGAAAACAGAAATGAGCAACCTTACTTTTAGCTGGGATGGAGAGCAAAGCTGGAGGTGCAAGGTGTAAAAGACATAAACAAGGAGGCGTATTCATGCGATCTAACCACGCCTCCGTTAGACTGCGCTTCCGTGTTTACACACCCACAAAAACAGGAGACTCCAGCGGCCGTCGGGCGGCTGTTTACCGAGCAAGCACAGAGTGGCAGTGAGGAGAGTGACAGTCACACGGGAGGCTCGGTGTATGGTGAGAAACAGGTGATTTCAGCTTCCACGGTCGCATTTTAAAGCGTAATGTTCACTCGAAGGGGGCATGGAGACGTCAAGAAATCTACACAGAAAGTTCTGGACCCAAAGAAGGATGTGTTTACCCGGTTCAAACACCTCCGGACTCTGTTAGGTGAGTGAAATGTCACCGGGGAGCTGGATGCTGCATCGTCGAGGCTTAGCTAAGTGGCGCTAGCTAGCTGGCACCAGCCGACGGCTAACGTCAAACAAGGCGTCAGGTCAGCTGGCTGCTTTGTGCGAGTCCAGCCAGCTGACCTGTAACATGCATCTGCATTATACCGGAACCCTCTGTTGTTTAAAGTCTTTACCATTCAGTGCTGTGTTCATTTAAAATATGAGACGAGGCGCACTGTGATGAGGCATGGATGCTAGCTAATACAAGCTAGCTCCCTTGCGGCTACCTAGCCAGCCAATAATGCTAACTGATGCAGGGAAACAGATGCCGAGCACAGGCTTTGCTGTTCTTCGGTCCTGTGCCATCATTAAAGTGTTAAACACGTAACTGAAGCTCCTTCATTCAGCATCGAGTCGCACAGGTTGAGGTCTCTGTTTGGACTTTTGGAGTGAGGACAGGGCTTCCTTACTGCAGGTTACCTTCCTGAGTTTCAGTCAACTTGGCTGTACCTTCTTTTTTTTTTTTTGAGAGAGAAATTTGGTTTGAAAATGACACAAACGTGTTACACAAGAGCAGTCCTTTATTTTAATCCACTGGACAAGGAAGTGCAGCATTTATGAGGCTCATAAAACTGTTGTCTTCCTGCGCTGCGTTAATAAAAAAGAGACACGACTGTGTTCGGTAGTCACCTGACTTGTGCTGCCCATAAGAGCTGTTAAACGGTATGAGTTTGCACGGCTTGTTCATTGATAAACTGTAATAATGATAATTGAATGCTGAATCTACACTGATTTAAACAGAACCGATGACGTGCAAGTTGTACATTTTATTATGCCCAATCATATCAAAGACAAAAATATCAAAATCATATCAAAGACAAAAATAAATGCAGTGCTGGAATTTGAAGACACCGTCATCCTATTTATAAATGAAGAGCCCATCCGCTGACTGAAAAATATATGTGATAGGCTAATATCGGGTGATATATCACTGGTGTATTATTGGTTTCTCGTATTTGGGACTCAAACGTTGTATTAGAGGTAAGGAGGTCAAATGTTACAGTCGCCTCCCATCAGAATTCTGTTGACAACATCATGAATGTTGTAGTACTATATCTGTTGCTCTTGTTATTCTCAGTGCTTTGTCAGTAATCGAGGTCAGCGTGGAGAGGAACAAAGAGATCTGGAGAAAAACTGCAGTCTGTTCACTCTGACTGCAATAAATCATGTCTTTCAGAAATATCATTCAAAGTAGGTCATGTATGCGTATTTATTGCCGTGGACCACACAGAGGTGAACATCTAGGCAGTTAATTTTCTCTTTGTTTTTACTTGATGATTAATGGTTATATCCCCAGAGTAGCTGGAAAACAGATGCTGTAAACACAGTTTCTTCTCTTGTTTTCATTTAGATTTTTTTTTTTTTTTTTCACATAAAGCTTTGAAAATTATTGGAAACCTTTTTACATATTGTCCCAAAATACACAGAAGCTTTAGTTACAGTAAACACTAATTTCTTTTAGTTGGTGCCCTTTTAGGTAAAGCTTGGCATGTCTGTGGTGGCAGTGGACTTCAGAGGAAAGGAAGGATTGCTCCAAGCACTTTTGCGATGTTTAGAGTTTAAACCATGAATCCACTGACACGTGCCTGCTTGTAACCTTTTCATATAGTGAGTTGTTCTCCAATTTATTGATCCTCAGTACTGCAGCAGGATTGTAACAGCCACTTTCAGCCTAACAGTTGTAGCTTGAGCAAATCTGTGGGAAGTTGATATGGTTGAAGTTTTTTTGCTATCATAGCAAACTTTCAATGTCAAGACTAGTACAGCCAAGGTGGAGGTCAGCGCAGTGCTCTGGCTGTCATCTGTGTTTTTCTTTCCCTCATGTGCAGCTAAAGATAAGACTGGTCTGTTTGTCCAGCAGCTGATAGTTGGGCCAACGTCGCAATGCCCCCCAAATTCCCAGATTACACTGAGCTTGCAGTTCAGGAAGGATTTCCTCCTGGTTCTGCTGGTTCCTGTGCGGCAGGAAGCCTGATGAGAGATGGGGTGAGGTGGAGGACAGGGCAGGACAGGGACTTGGATAGAGCTGACCTTCTTTCACCGATCGCACTGTTTTTATCTTTTTGAAATATTTAAATGGTATTATTCATAACACTAGCGAGAGAAGACATTTCCAGAGGTGGCAGGCTGGAACAGCTTCTGGTGGCAGGAAATTTAATATGTAGCTTCGTGTTAAACTTTATATCCTGTATGTTTAAACTCAAGCATCCACAGCTGGGGTTTACCACATTCATTTACCATGTACCAAGGAGAAAATACCATTAAGGCACAGTTTGTTTTTTAATGACTTTTATGTTTTCAGTAATCCTTTAATTTCTGCACAGAAGTTTTCAACCCGCTCGTCTTCTCTCAAGGTCATTGTCTATTAAGTTATCCAAATTTGACCTCTTTATGTCATTGCAATACCAACACCAGAAATTTGGTAAACAGGCTTGTTAAATCAGTGGTACTATCAGCAGTATTGTACTTGAAAGGACAATCTGTGGTCTGGGCTATTTTCAGAGTGGCCCTCCTATTGGTTTTCTGCTCACTGAGCCGATCTGTGGGATAGAGTGTGAAAGCTGCTGCATGTTAATTTGCTGGTCATGCCTGGCTGCATTTGGCTGAGGTTGTTAATTACAGGAACCCAGCAAAACCACCTGATCACTCACTGCTTCACACACTTGTGGCCCCAACCGCTTTTCCTTTGACTTCTCTCTGTGCAAAGTTTTCTCATCCTCGGTCCCCACCTGCTGTGCTCGCCGTGCGTCCCAGTGCTCCAGGTTGTTCATAGTGACCTGGAGTATGATGATGAAAGTGTAGGAAATCCTTCATTGGCACGAATGTAAACAAAAGTGTTTGTCTGGAGGAATACCCATTGTATCCCCGGGGCAGTATTTCTTTTTTTAGTGCCAAGTCAGCTATAAACGAGTCACGCTGCTGCATTTGAAGCTTGTAAATGTTTAACTCAAAGCTTTTCCTTTGTGAGGACTTGACACCGGGCGCCTTGGTTGAAGGAGTAAATTAGCTGTTGTTTCTTTACTTTTCAGCTGGTGTAAACAGGCTCAGCTGGAATCTGCTTGTAAACTGCACCGGAACAAGTGTTGCCAGTGATAACACTCAGGTGTGTTTGTTTGTAGGTCTTGGTATTTTTAAGTTTGCAACCAAAGGTAAAACCTGGGGAAAAAGATGAAGCTCTGTACTCATCGTTCACAAAAAATGAAAATGGTGTCATTACACTCTGCCTTTCTTCGTGTGCTGTTGTGTGGGTCGGGGTCAACTGAAAGTGCTGCTGTTAGAGGAGGAAATCACAGGTTGAAGCACCAGGGGGAACAATGAGCACAACACTGGAAGTGCTCTCAAGAAGGTCCTCTGTGTGGCTGAAGTAAAGGCTGAGATCACTTGACTTCTGATTCTGCCCCATTTGTACAACACTCAGGTTAGACTTGTGAACAAGTTCAGCCTCTCATCATCTTTTATCCCACACTGCGTAGGCAGGATATCAACACTTGAAGTGTAGTGCAGTTCAATGCAAGTGTCATATTAAACTGTCCGTTCGGGATTTTATTAACCTTTCACGGTCTTGAGTTTTGTTTCTTATTTTCATGCTATCACCCACTAAACTTGTATCCAAGTCATCATGGATGATTAAAGCTTTTTGACACTAATTGGTATAAATGGACTCCTTAATGTTGCAAGTAAAATAAATCTGACCACTTTTAAACCAAAACATTTACCTGGTTTCCAGATAAATGAAGAAGTATGAAGAAAAAAACTCATTGTTAGTTCCCTGTCAGTGACACTGTTAATATAATGATGTCAGAAGCATTGTGTGCTGCTCAGATTAGATGGCAGCTTTAACAGCTCTGTAGTGTTGCCTATTACAGCAGCACCTCCTCTCATAATGGTCTAGGCATTTAGCATCTTAGCACGTATTTAACACGTGCTAAATGCCTTATTAAGAGAAGCACAGAGATGCTTTAGAAGAGAAGTCTGAAAGAAGAAATGAGGAATATGTAACACAATCCACTGTATAATCATGGAATAGTGTAAAGCTGCCTGAATTGACTATAGATCATAAATTGTTGTAGACTTTATTGGTTTAATTTATATTTGATTTATATTTGATCATCAAGGTAAATGTTTTTAACTGCTTTATATTAGTTGATAGGGTCAGCAGGGCTATAACTCTGTCATGGATATCAATTAATTATTTATTGTGTTGCAGTGATATCTACCAAGGTGGTCATGTTAACCACATGATTTATTTAGGCTGCCCTCTGTACAACAGGAGGGGAAGCTCTATTTCCATTCATAAAGTCTATAATTTTTTACAGTCTTGTCAATCAAGAATGGTAGCAGCTACTGGCATCAACAGGTAGACGAGTCTTCTGCAGCAAAACAGAACTTAGCCATGCAGGTTATCAAATAGTCACTTCTAGATATTATTGTTACTTACTGTGCTGCTTCACTGATTTAAGTACCCTTTGAGTCGGTAATAAAACCCAAATATGTGTATATCAACGTGCAGTTGATCCTAATGAAAGTGTTAGCTTCTGTCTCTCGGGGCTGTTTAACAGAAGCAGTAGTGCCCCCTCCCTAGAGACAACTAGACTTCTTAAGAATTGATCCTTTAAAGAAGAGACTGGATTGTAACTGTCATGACCTCAAAAATGTAAAAGCAGCAAAACAGGTTTGTTTTTGTCCACATCTGCAAAACAGCTCATGTGAGCCTGTTACAGTGTAAAAAATGGTTGATGATCTAACAAATAGCTGCTGGGCAGATGAATGTAAAACCTCATCCACATATTTGTTTTAGAAAAATCAGTGTAAGAGCTTTTTTAAAAGAAGTTATAGAGGAACTAAGGTAAGCTGGGGAAAAAGCTTCTGTTATACATAAAGACTGAGCTATCTCCCCACACACAGAAAGCAGGTGGAAGGTGAAAAACGAGTGTTTTGACCAGTAGTTGCTCAGAGTCACTCTGGTAAATGAATGATGATTTATTTATTCATTAGCTACATTGGAACAGATTAGAGATTAATAACTCTGTAGGCAAAGAGCTTCAGGCTTTAAGAAGAAGATTAAAAAGTAGATCTAATAAGAGGAACAGTTTGTTTCCACCCTTGTTTCTGCTGTTAATGTTGGTGGCTTCTAAACTGGTGGCAGTGTCAAGATAAGCATTTGGCAGTACAAAGAAGTCCTATCCCGCAGTCCCTGGGTGATTAGAATTGCAAATCATGGCACGATAAAACAGAAACTAGCTATCGCGGATTATAAATGGTGCTGGATCGGCGCGCCTCAGTAGGAGTGGAGGGCTCTTATTGGTGTTAATTTGATGTTGAAGTGCGTCCATACCATCGTAATGACAGTTTTAGGGTGTCCTGTATCTGTTTGTTCAGTTGTTTCTCATACACCATCAGAATAGACTCATTGCACTGTGGCCATTTCTTTGAGTCTTTTGGAAATGTTCTTGGCTTTATTTTCTTTTTGTACTCTGGGCCTTCACTGCTGTTTATCAGAGCCCACATTTCAGATATAAAGATATGTGTAAATCACATGCTTTTGAATGAATTCCTTTTCTCCCCTTTTAGCTACAGGCCTGCTGATGAAATGGAGAGAAAAACACCACAATCCTGTGTTGTGCTGTGGGTGATCTCTGTGTTTCACCCAGTGCAAAACCAGTTTGTCAGGTTTCACTGTTGACCTTTCCTGTTTTTATAATGGCCACACTTAAACCTAGACCCTGTGTTTTACTGTGGCAGCACCTGTTATTGAGATTTGATCTCAGGGCGGATTTATATTTCATGTTGCCTTTTTGAATGCACAAGCTCCCGCTAATCTTAAGCAGTTTTAAAGCCAAGTAAAAACAAAAACTTAGGTTGAGCTTACAGCCCATCAGATTAGTAGTATGAGAAAAGCACATTTTAAGCTGTTGTTTCTTTCAAAATAGTGGCTGACAAATTGATATTCAAGGAAAATAGAACTCCATAAATATAATGAAGGTTGTTTGAGGTTACACACTTGCAGGTGTTCATGTGACCTTGCCTTGTGGTGAGTTGTTGCGTCTTTACCTGTCTGCTTGTTTCAGTTTGGTCTTTCATTTCCACAGCTGCCCCTGTCTCAGTAAAAGTTTAGATGGTGCATGGAGAGGAAGAGTGAAAGTTGCCAGTTTAGCAGCTCAGTTCTGCGATAAGCTGCTCTCTAATGTGTGGGCTCAGACTGGGATAAGGTCAGGCTTTGCCAGTTCTAGCATGACCACTTCACACTGTGCTCTCTGTAGACTCATAGGCCCCAATCTGTTACACAGCTAGACACTAACTGCAAGTCAAGAGGCATTCATGCAGTGTTTGGCATGGTGGCACCATAATGAAATTACATAGACCAAAAGTGATGGGATTGTAGGAAAGTCCTTTTTCATAGCAGTTTCATTCTTGTGTTTGATTTAATGAAGCTCTAAACCCTCAACCATAAATAATACGTCTAAATGAGACTAGTTTTTATCCAAACCATCATGTTACATGTTTAATGTTATGACAAGCCTGATGATATTTAGTTTATGGTCTTCCATGAATATAGCTCATGCTTTGAGAGTGTGGCAGCCTTTTCTGTGTTGCTTTACCCCAGCACTATGTTAGTTATGGGTCCACCAATTGATCTGTGAAGCACTGGCTAGTATACAAGTCAGCAAGGTGTGAGTGCCTCTGACAAATGAGAGGATATTCTGATCTTCGCCAGTGTCTGTTAGATCATGTCAGTTTTGTGTGTCTTGTATCTAAAATCCAGTTTCATAAGTTTGTAAGATTATGATGAGTAAATCACTATTTCAGCCATAAACATAAAGTTTGGAAATATTTTATTTGTTTGTTTATTTTCCAGTGCTGCAAAATAAAAGCTTTAATGGCTGAACCAATCCATAGAAGATGAGTCTTGTCAGTACTAAAACAAATGGCTCTAATAGACCCCCTGATAAGGAAAATCATTCTGTCCCAGCGAGTGTCGAATTATGATTGACATCTGTAGATTGGCAAAGCCCGGAGCACATTTAGTAGCACAAATGTTCACTGTGTGCTATCAAGGCCTCAAATGTGCCTCACACTGATTGCTCCTTATTGCATCATGTGACAGGCTTGTCCTTCTTTGCTGGTTGCAACAGATTTATGACTAACCTTGTTTCACTTTGGTCAAATATCAGCCTTCCGTGGGTCGCAAAGAACTTTCTGCAGGAGATCTGTTTTCCTGTTTTCTGTTATTCTTCATTTACATTCATAAACATGGAATTTTAGGACTGATAATTGAAGGTTTGTTAACCTTATACTTACATGAAACCAGCTGACGGCAGCAGGTCTCTCCTTTGATCTCCACCTTTAGATTGTTTTTAACTCATTCATAACTAAGTGTAAAACATGCAAACTCTGCACACTGACTTTATATCTTTGCTTTGTTCCAAAGGTATTGGAGTATCGTTGCATATCTTCATAGTAAGTTTCCGTCAGCACTGCATTAAGGCTGCCCCTGACTTCCCTTTGATTAGCAGCATTTGTTGGCAAAAATAATTTTATTATGTCAGTATTTATTTTGGGTGGAGCACAAATGGTTTCACTTCCAGTGCTAAGACAGACACTGTTAAATATTATTGTAAAGGCCGTACCACATTCTAAAGAAAAATGTACCCCCGACACCAAGCCTTTCAAAATAAATGTTACCAGCACCCATGGAAGCAGTATTTTTTCTGAATGCAGTGCAACAACTGACACGTTTTTCTGTTCAACATTAAAACATGTTGAACAGGAAAAACTTGGCTCATGTTGGTCTACTTACATGTTTCAAATGTCATGTTTGATGTCTGTCAACAAATACGAGGACCGTTTGCGTGCAGATTTAGTATGTCACCTACTTAGGGTTTTCCTCCACTCTCTCAAAATGATTCCACACTTTGGATTTTCTTCCTGGCATATGTAATTACTATAACTAATTACTGTAACCACTGGTAGCAGCCATGATAACTGTTTGTGACACACTGTCACCACTTTCACTGGACTAAATTAACTTGACTAAGAATGATCAAATAGCATTTGGCCAGCTGTTAGAGGGCGGCTCTGTGAATCATGCTGTCTGTTAGTGGAGGATCGTAGCCTTGTCCTCATGCAAACAGCCAGGGAGAGCAGGATGGGGAGCAGGAAAAACCAGATTTTAAGTGGTGTCCATAATTGGCTTCATATTCATATAGAATTTCCATTATTTTCGGAAGGATAACGGTAATAATATTCTTACTTACATGCATTTTGTTAATTGGAATATTTTTATAGTTAAGGTACTTGAGTAGAATAGCTAATGGTATTGCTATTGACTTTTGCAATTATTATTCAACAATAAAATAAATGAAAAATGTAATGTTTGAACTGGTTAAAGAACTGAACAGTAGGCTTTATCTTTATTATGATCAATCTCCTGCAGTCTCTCTTAATTTGGGAAGTATAGTGCCATCCATAGTGCATTTATCGCCTTCCCCTTTAGCTGCCATGCCATATCTGTACTCCTACGTGTTGGCAGCCTCCAGGCATCCCTGTGCCGGGGCCCTTAAAGAGTCCTCTGTGTCTAATGTGAGCATTCAGCCAAGGGCACATATCAGTCTTTTCTCTCTCTCATCTCCTTTCTGGCAAGAATACAGTGCACCTGCAGTGCTAGCTAGCCCAAGACTAGTGCAAATTAGAGTGTGTCTGATCAAAGGCTTGATTCGACTGCTTTTTGTGTGTGACATAGCATACTAATGATTCAGCTTTAATTGAAATAAATGGCGTACATTGGAATTTACCCAGAGACTTAAATGTGGTTTAACACAACCTGTGACACTGAATGTCATTTTTTATTGGATGTGTTGTCTGCTGATTAACTTTAAAGATGGGGAGTAGGCAGAGTGGCCCATCGCCTTCATCTGACAAGATGACCTCCACCTGCTTGCCTGGTATGCTCACTCTCTTTGTGCTTGCAGCCGGGAAAACCTAGTTTAATCAGACTAGTAAGCAACAGCCTTGCATTAGAAGAGCAAACAGCAGAAGAGCACACCAATTATTCAGCTAAAACTTGAGACTGTGTTGCTTTACTCAGCGGCTGGCTGCTGTTCGTTTTTCCACCTTATTTAAAAAGGTTATGAATCAAAGGATGTGCAAAAGTGTTAGACAACACTGTTTGGGGTATTTACAACCACTCTCACCATGGCAGCTCTCTGTCTCTTTGTCCTAGATGTAAGGAAGTGTCAGTGATGTCACGATGATGATGCTGATGATGATATGAATGATCAGATAACAGCACTGCCAAAGATCAGAAAGTAAAGGTATCATCTGTCATAAATTTTGTTTGTTTGTTTGATTTTTTTAGACACGAGGATGAGCTGATGATATTAGACTGAACATGTTGAGAAGATACTGTGTTTAACAGCTGTGCAGTATATAAGATTATGGCTCTTAGCTTTGGCTTCATATTATTGTTTTGCAGCTGGTCCTTTTACACAGGGGTGGAACATCTGCCCTTTCCTGACAGTTAACAGGAAACATCACAATGGAGAACTGTGTCATCCAAGCCAAACCTGGCATGGCTGGTGTGTTTGGCATGTATTTATTAATTCCATTGTAGAAGATTGCAGTACTCTAAATCATTAAGTTATCACTGTCAGCACCATTTAGAAGAGTGTTCATAAAATTGTTTGTTTAACAATAGGGCTGACTTGGTGATCCGCAGAAGTAATTTTTTACTGCATTTTATGCAACCAAGAGGCTTTATGTGAGTATGTAGCCTTATTGGGCACTTTATCAGAAAATAAACATTTACTGGAAGGAACAAAATACCACCTGTGGCATGAACTCGGCATTTGACGTTTGAAGGAAGCTTAGCTCTCTAGATTTATGCAGTCGACACTAAATTGTGCGCCTCAGCAGATATTGAGATTAATCAGTCCAAGGCACAATTTCCACTCTTCAACTGTCTGGTCTCGATAAGTGTGTGTGTGCATACAACAGCCTTAGATTTCTGCCCTCGGCCTACAGATACCCAGCCAGATGTGATCTTGTTGTTTCTTGACTCTGTTTCAAAGTTTGTTGTGCACTTTGAACGTTTGTGAAACTCAGCTCAAACCAGTTTGGTCACACTCCATTTACTCTTTCATCAATAAAAAAAATGTTTCATTCACCCATTTTTGTTGTGTTTCTGATCTTTTTCAATAAACCCTAGAGGCGTGTGTGTGAAATTTCTAACAGATCAGCAGTTTCATAAATCATATAAGCATGTCTATCACCAGTCATGTTGCCACTGCCAAAGTTAGAGCGATCATTTTTACCCAGTATGATTCTTGATGAGTTCAACACTAATTTCTGTTGTATCTCCATGCTACCATGCATTGCCTTTCTATCTCATCATTTGGCTGATTGCATTTCATTATCATTTCATTTCCTGTTTTTGACACGAGCAGATGGAGGTGTGTCATTCAAAGGACTCAGTTATTTTGTTGGAATCAGAAGATGCAGAGTTATCCCCAGCATTTCCGGGGTCTGGAGGGCAGGTTCTGTCGCTTTCTGTCCACATGCTGTTACCTGATGATGTTGGTGAAGACCACTGAGTTGAAGGGTCTTGCTGGATATCTTCTCACATTGCTGGACGCTATTGAACAATTACATTCTTTCATTTAACGCGTTTCTTTCATAAAAAGCAAGTCCCGATGTAGCAAGCATAAGAAATAAAGTTCCTCTCATTCTGTAAATCATTAATGGCTTAGCAGACCATTAGTAGCTGGCAGTGTGACCAGATATTAGAGCATTCTCATTACTGAGTTTTAATGCATTATCCCTCTCCATGTAGCCTGGACAGTAGGTCTGTTAGAAGTAGGGATTGTATACACTCCCAATCACAACTAGACTCTTTATCTGAACTTTAGTACTGGTAGGCAGATGACTGTCAGCTTTTTCCAACATCATTAAGGCCTTAAGGCCTCTTCATCTGCTGGTCATGCTTCAGTGGCTAGTTGGTGATTTTCTACCCACTGCTGGAGAGCGCAGACTAATATCACAGCAGCTTGACATATGAAGTTCACCCAGCAGCCAATAATATTTAATTTAGAGCTAATTAGTGATAAATTGTTACAGAATTCTTTTCTTTTTTCTCCATCTTACGTACACAAGTACATGATTTTCTAATATAATCTGTTTGATATGAAGACTTTTTAAATTGTGTTTTATCCACAGAGCTCTTATTAAGTACACACTGTTTCATCTCAGGGCACTTTTATACTGTAAGGTCAAGTTCTTACTGTTTATTATACACAAGACATGTTAAGTCCAATGTGCTGAATCCAAGTTAAAGATTGTGCATCTGCAATTCTTCCATTTTTTCAAAGGTACTGGGAAAGCAGTGAAAAATCCCTTTATTCTTCTTGTGCTCAGAGGTAACTGTGGTTTCTTGCACTAGCTTTAAATGATAACAAATAGAGTTAGGGTTGTCAGGTGGGCACCTACCATCCTCTGCATTTTGCTGATTTAGCCATTTTTTTTAATGGTTTGCCCCAATGCCTGTCCTTTTAATCTTATTTCAAACATATTCTGTACAGTTTTCCTAACTAACAATAATGTATAGGGACAAGGTTGTCTTATATTCTTAGGTGTACATATCCTAGAATTTAAAAAGAAAAAAAAACAGTATTCCCCTTAGATTGTCAATAAAGCGGCTGTTCTATTCTAAATGATAACGTATCAGCTCTGCTTCCATTATAGCTGTTGACTTTTTACCATGTAGTAATGCTTTGTAGGTTTTATTTAATATAAACAAGGCCCTAAAAATAATCAGAGGTCATTCTCAGCTTTTCATTAGCAGCATTCATATGCAACATGTCCAAAAGCTCACTTTTTAAAAGCTTGTGATGTTACTACAGCCCATGGGCTCACGGTTTACCAGACACAGACTCATTGAACCAGATAATAAAAACTTTTTTTGCAAGTGATTGGAAGATTGGAATTAGGGGAATGATGTTATACAAATGTGGATAATGTGGGTAGTCTCTGAATTCACATTAAACAGTATTATAATCATTCTGTCAGTGCGCCCCAGGGCAGCTGTGGCTACAATGTAGCTTGCCATCACCAGTGTGTGAATGTGTGTGTGAATGACTGAATGTAGTGTAAAGCGCTTTGGGGTCCTTAGTGGCTAAGTAAAGCGCTATACAAATACAGGCCATTACTATCACACACTAATAGATTAGTGAACCTTTGAATAACTAGTTGTCCAGATGAACAGACAATCACATACAAACTACTTTAAACTTGGTGGCTCTATTGCTGGGGACGGGTGGGTGGTCTTATTTTAAAGGGCCTTCTCCCAGATGCTAGGAAGTAGTTGCATTAAAGCGACAGTTAAGTGTACTAGATGATGTCGTCATCTGAGTCACAGTTTAGACAGTAGGCTGGATTTGGCATGACGTCATTGTTACGGCCCTAGCAGGTCTCTCTTCCTGAAATTGCCCTTGTCTGGGTGTGGTGTTCTCTCTCCGCCTCCTCCTCTTTTGTTCCACCCCTCTGTCTCTCTTTCTCTCTCTGCTCTCGCTCCAGGACGCAGCTGCTGCTCATTCCCT
>VUQG01022867.1:15001-49665 GCA_015106755.1 Etia nguti | reverse complement strand
GCATAACAGCCTGCTCTCACAGCTATACTGGAGGCAAGGGAGAAATGTGTTACACGGACCACCGGCGTGTGCGTGTATGTCAAACGAGAATGACTGTGGACAGCTGGCCCGGGGGGCTCTATCTGATACACTAAGAACATTATCAGTGGGTGGCGGGCAGTGTGAGAGATGCATGCGTCGTCCCGGTCGCAGCACAGAGAGACCTGAGCACAGCAGAATAGTGGGGAGCCAGTTATACTATACCTGAGAACGGAGGGGGACAGGCTGTGCACCGGAAACAACACACACAAACACAGCAACAAGGAGGATCAAATGGAGCGGCGCATGTACAGGAGCGGCCGCAATGTACATTTGAGCAGAGGCCCTTGCATTTAGGGATGCAACGTGATCTAAACGTGTGCATAAAAGCTGTCGTCGCAGAAAATGCAAATACACACGCAGCTTTAAGAACAAACAAAAAGAAAACACACATTTATCGTTGTTTAAAACCCACAGCCTTTTATTATACTCAACATTTGGCAGTCATTGATACTGAAATCTCTCGTGCCCCCTCCCCACCCCACCCCACATAGCACTTCAGCAGAGTTTGGCAGCAAAACTTCTCATTCTACAGGAAAACTATCCTCTTATAACAGTCCAATCTTTTCCTCTCTTAAGTTATGTTTCTTAATTATTAAAACTAAAACATAAGTGGAGTGAGCACGCTTCAGACCAGGGTAAACTCTGCTAAGACCACCTCATATACAGGATCTTTAAAATCATCCCTTTACTGATAGTTATCGATCAATACTGTTTCAACCACTGTGTCCCTCACTGCAACACTGCTGTAACTAAAACATACTTTGCCTGGTCAGTTTTCTTTTCTTTCTGGGAACCATCAATTTTCGTGCAGCTTTGAGAAATACTTTGTTTGGAGGTGTGCCAGAGCCTTATAATATGCTATGAAAGCAGCACCATGGTCATAAACTTATCCAACATATCATTCTCACATGGAACAGGCTTTCTTTTTTTTTTTTAATGGAAGGCACCTTTTTATCTGTTCTGCATCGATTATAGTAAAATACAATGGCGAGACGGACTAAATATGCAGCTCCTATGCAGGAACAAACACTACAAGTAAAATGTGCAAAGGTCAAAGTTCATATTGTCTGTAAGTGACCCTACATGTAGCACCAGACTGCACTCCACCACCCTGACAGAGAAATTTACTAAATATCAGTAAATGTCATCATAAATTTAAAGTGAGAAAATAAACTTCATACTGAAGCTGCCCTGTAGGTGTTGTTCTTTTTCGTAAGGCAAACTATGTGAGGAAAAAAAATCATATATTCTTATTTAATAGTTCAAAAACTCCATTGTTTAATTTTAAATATAGCTGTCTGTAACCTATGTCATGGCTGCCATGACAATAAAGCTCTTCTTCAACTGAAGGAGATGCTAATATTGATGAACTCCAGATGCTGAAATGCATTTTGCTGCGCTGCCCCCTGCCTGTCACTATGTTAATAACAAGAAATGTTCATAACATTTAACATACATTTACAAATATAAGAATGGGTCTTAAAATCCTTATAAAAAGAATTCCATACAAAATAAAGCCACAAAAATAGATCTGTGTACAAAATACATTTTAAAAAGAGGCTTGTGAAAGCTCAAAGTAGCTGTGCAGTTTGACTGCAAAGGATTAACATCTAAACCCTCTAACTGGCATAGACACAGACACACAGATATATACATGAGTACATTGTATGCCAATAGGTTACCCATTTCCATGTACATGTAGATTAACAGAAGCTCGCTCCTTTTTTCTTTCCAGGATTTGTGTACATGTGTGTGTGTGTGTGCGTGTGAATGTCTAGTAGTGTGAATGGATAAATCCTATTTGGATGTCAAGTTGTAACAGTGGGGAATGTGTAAGTGTGTGGTGTGCAATAAACAGCTGTGATGCCCTTACTGCAAGGCTTCAACACAAGGAATGATCTGTGTGTGTTAATGTGCATATTAATACTGGGGCTGGTACTTGGGGAAAAAGTAGAGGTCTTTGCACAATGAGCTGGTGAACTCTGACATTTCTTTGCAGCGGTGGTGGGCAGTACCTGGGGCGTAGCCCTCCCTCTCCTTAATACGACTGTTCACCTGGGGGGAAAAGAAAAAAAAAAAAGACATGTTGGTTTTAAAAATGTATTCTACATGAAGATAGCAGTTTACATTCTGCAACTGCAGTCTGGAAAAACATGTTTACCTGCACCAATATGTCCGCAAGGTGGGTGTCTCTGGCGTGGAGGCGGAGTGTTGAGTTGAGTTCCTGGATAAACCAGGATCCTCTCTTAGTGTTTCGCATGGCTGCTGTGCCTTGAGGAGGAACAGATCAAACAGCAGAAGTGTAATACATCAAGATGAGACACAGCAAGACAGAGCAAAGGTGTTGTCTGGTAGAGCTTTACATAATAAGAATCAATTTCAGAACCACTTTTGATACGCTTGTGCACAAAAAAAACCTCTCAAGCAGACATTTTAATTGCACTGCACAAAAAGCAGAAATAATGATTAGGGCCAAAGATAATTTTTAAAAAAGAATTACAAAACCATTACTGCTGATCTCGATGGCCTCATTAGTTTTCCTCTTACATCAGTGTTTCGGTTAATGAATAAAATATTATAAATAAACCCACCCCAGAATAGCAAATTGGATAAACTTACAAATTCTCTGACCTTTGAGAGACGCAAAGCCACAGATCATGTCCGACCGCTGGGGAAGTTTAATCCTGGGTCTTCCTGTGTCCCCCCTCTGTCTGGAGTCTGCATCCCCCTGTCCTTCCCTGCCAGCATCCCGCTGTTCACAGCTTGGTGAGCACGTCCTCTTTGGCCCGTCTATCTGCTCCACGCCACAGTCCATCTCCTCTGGAAGAGAAATAAGTTTCAATTAGGCCCAAAAAGATCAAGCAGTGATATTAGTGCAATAACGGGGTTGGATTACTGCAGTTTTTAGTCATTTGTCTTACAAACATATTCTTTAATAATGAATGCAACTGTCCACCAAAGGGGCAAAGCATTTTATTCACACTATAAGCCAGTGAAAACAAACCGAAGCAAAAGAGATTAAAACTGAAAGATTAAAAAAAAATGCAGGTGTCATTCAACACTGCACTGTAACACCACCTGAGCAGACATAGATGGAGCAATGAAGCTGTGCCTGCTCAGTTAGCATGCTTCTCAAGCTGTTACCCTAGTCTTAAAAAAGCTAAACAGTTTAAACTCAATGGGTTTCCTGCAGCTCTTTGATAAACTCAAGTATTATTCCAAATGAATTCTGGAAAAAGTCTGAAGGCAAAGCTATCACTGGCATTTAGCATGAGCCCTGGTTGAAATTTTTTTCTAAACTTCTGAACGGCAAAAAAACGAATAAATCTTGCACTGAAATTTACATAGCACCTTCTAGTCCTGCTGACTGCCCCCAAAGCACTCTACACCACAAGCCTCACTCACACAGCACTATGCCGCAGGCACTCTGAGTCCTTTAGCTATCCAGCCATCCATTTCTTTAACCGTTTAACCGACTCAGGGTCACAGGAGAGCTGAATCCTATCCCAGCTAACACTGAGTGAGAAGCGGGCTACACCCTGGACAGGTCTCCAGGCTATCACAGAGACATTCACACCCACGGCCAACTGAGAATCACAAATTCCACTACCATGCATGCCTCTAGACTGGTGGAGGATCCCGGGTTACTTGGAGGGAAAACCATGCAGGCACAGAGAGAACGTAGAATGTAAATTCCACAAAACAAGGACCCTCTTGCTATGACCATACAGTGTTAACCACTGTGTTGCAAACAGCACTTACAAATTTTTCTTACCTAATAAGAAAAATTGTCAGTATACCAATCTATCCATGAACACTCTAAGTAAGCAATATCTGAATTTCACTGAAGCTATTTCCCGAGTTGCTAAGCACATCTAATAGCCTTTCAGCAGCACACCTGTGTTGGGCTCTGTGTGCAGCGAGGGAGTGTGGGAAGTAATTAGGTTTGCTCCTGAGGGGTCTAAGGATCTGTCATGAGCATCATCGGGTGTGCAGTCAGGCCATAACCTCCGTCACAGAGACAGATTTATTTTATTTTTATTGTGCTGAATTTGTTTGAAGTTTCATCAAAATCTTCTAAAGAAGATGGAAACTGACACAAATCTGAGATTTCGGCACAATCCACAGCTGGAACTGTAGAGTAAATGGGCGATTCTGAAACTGCCACCCACTGTGATTCTCTCAGTGGCCAAGAGGGTGACAGCAGCCAACATCTGGCCATGTGAAGGGGAAGATTGTACCACTATTTCATAATGCTGCACGGCTCCAAGAGATTTTACCCAGGTAGTTTCTCAGAACTGTGCACGGTGCAGTCCCCAGAACATGTTTACCGTATAATTATTTTTTATTGCTGTGCCGCACAATCTCATTCATCTTACCTCCTCTGCAGGCCTGGATGAAAAACATCTTTGGTTTGTTTTGTAGCAGTGGACAGTGTGCATTGTCAAAGGCCTCAAACACCCAGTCCAACTGAAATTGACCAAGTTAAACACAATTAGCATTAAATGTCAGAAAAAAGGAAGCTGAATCTTTGTTATTGAATGACATATCATACATCTACACAGTAAAGTGTCAGACAAACTGACCTGCAGGAGTTTGCCGTCTGTACCGTACACTGCCCCTTCCACTCCGTGGGAGAGCAAACACACCACACAGCTGTCCACTGTCCGGTGCTCTGGCCGTCTGCAAAAGTTCTCAATGCAGGTCCTCATACCCTACACAAGAATACGAACAAGAACAAGCATCAGCATATGTGGTCAAAGTCAGCGTTAACGCAAATGCAACAATCTTTCAGTCCAAACTTCACAGAAGCTGGATTCAAACATTTTCATTCTCACTAATGGAAATACTCAAGTTAGTGTCTGACTTAAGTGTGCAGGATGACACCCCCTCACTAGCAATGGATTCATTAGACCATGATGTGCAGTAAACAATCAGGTTCAAGGCAGGATATTTGCATCTGGACTTAAATTAATTAAAAGTGAAGTGTGTTTACTTTGTGACAAACCTTCCACCTTCCTCCAACTGCAGTGAAAGTGAGCTGCCCAAAACAAATCCTACATTAAAAAAAAAAATTTTCTACACCATCTCCCAAGTCTTTCATAACTTAAACTTTTCAGACAAGTGACTTTCTCAAAACTGTGTCAGATGAAAAGGTTGCTGAGGTGTATATCTAACATCTTCTTTTGTTTGGCCCAAATTTCCTTTCTTTAGGTTTATCAATAAATAAGATAAAAGTGTGACATTTCAAACATCCTGCAGCATCCAGCATTTTACCTGAGCAGTGAGGTCTCTGTGCACAGCAACAATGTAGTCCAGCTCTGTAAAAACCTTCCTGAGGACCTCATCATCCACCTCGCCGCCTTTTCTAGGGTCAAGGTCAGGGGCAGCACAAGGGTCAAAGGTCACATTACTGATCACCAAGCCAAAACCACGAGGGGATGAACTCAACCTGTAAGACTGAATCAGAATGGAATGATATATATATGAAAATTAATACACAATAAGGGCAACAACTATTCTGTTTAAAACAAAAAACCTTAACAAAGAGACAAAACCCAAAGATTAAATTTTAAACGCCTTTCATTTTTATGCTTGTTACATAAACATAGCTAAACGCTGAAGACATGCATTTTCAGGCTGTCGCAGTAAATCCAAACACAACTGAGCCCCTTCAAATGGGCTCAACTGACCCGCTGATGGGGGAAAAAAAACATCTGACCTGCTGGCAGCGGGAGAGGTAAAAGTCAGGAGTGCAGGGTAGGACCGGAGTGTTGATGGGACTGTCAGCATCCAGACTAAACTCCATAGATTCTGCAGCACACACACGCAAACAATCACAAACTAATACAAACTGAAATATTCTTAGTCCTCATCATTGAATGGAGTTGTCTAAGAGCAAAGTATCATGTTGTCAATGAGTCATTCTCGGGGTGTGGTGCCTGCAGGTAAAGACAGTAGGTACCTGCTAGAAAAACAACATTACTACACCTCTCTCTATGATGTGTGTTTATAACAGTTCAAATAATCAACAGAATAACAGGAGACTAAAGGCCTAAAGAGGTCAGTGGCTACAGAATGGGGGTTTTTTTGTGACGTATATATTAAATTGTCTTAAAAATGAACAACACATAAAGCCTTTTGTTGAGAAACTACTTCACGTCTCCAGGGAAACAAGACTGACAACAACATTACACACACTGAAACCCATTTTGAAATGAACGCATAGACGCTCTGCAGCACCGCTCACCATGTGTCCTTGCTCTCTTGGCTGCAATTTCCTCCTGAGTTGGAAGCGGAAGAGAAGAGTCCACAGACCTCTGAAATTTAAAATGATACACAAATTATTAAAGATAAAACATCAGCTGTTAAAGGCAGACCGTACAAAAAAGATAATGAAGGATTTTGTTCTATACTGTGGAAGCAGCTGTTGTTTTTGTGGGAATATGACATCTGCAGTCCTAGATTAAATATTTGGGAAACTCCTGCCTGCCTTCTACCTCAGATGGGCCATCTGGATATATATAATGAGATGGATGCATTTTGTGATTCTCACATCTGTCTGCATATTTGCTCCTCGTTTCTTTGTCCTCAGTCTCTGTTTGTTCCTGTCCTCAGCCCTGACTCGGGGTAACTCTCTGACTGATGACTCTGAGCAAGGCCAGCTATCAGACGCTTGGACTGGGAATGATGAGGAGCTGCTCACCTCATACATCTCCTCTCTGTCTTCTGAAGATTGCTGCCAAACGCCATGTTACTGAAGCTTACAACTCCCAAACAATTACTCTATATACTGTTAGCATTTATAATTAAAGAAAAATCTATTAAATAGGCATAAAAGGCATTCAATGATGTAAAGTCTTTTACTTCAAAAATGCCAAGAGTGACACTGCCTTCGATAATCATAGGCAAGCTCACCTCTCTCTTCTTTTTTGTTCTTTCCATAACCAGCTGCCCTGCCTTCTCCTGTGGCTCCTCCTCAGGCTGAAAACTCTGTGAGCAGAAAGCAGTCTAAGAACTGCACTAAATCTGCTGTGTATACTGCTGCTGTGCGATATGTGCATGGTTGATGTCAAGTACACACTCACATCTGTGTGTGTCTCCCTGCCATCTTTCTCTGGGGATTTTATGAGCAGGTCGTAGAGGTGTTTCTGTTCAGTATCTCGGAGAGCTGAGCAGAAACTGCTGAAGGCTCTGGGTCCACGCTTTGGTAAGAGTAGAAGCAAACGCCAGCTGCGTTTCTGAGACGTTTGCTCTGCCTGGAGTAGAAGAGATCACATCAGAAACATAAAAACTTACTAACAATGAATTAATCAAAAAGTACATTTGGTTTTACTTTTTTCACCTTCTCAACATTATAACATTTGATTGTGAATTCATCCAGACAACCTTAAACTTTTGGTGTTTAAAGGTGGTCCTCAGACATGACAGTCGGAAGTAAAGATTTCAACCTTGAGGGATTAAACCAAAACTCTCATAAATGCCTTTTCCACCAAATATAAGCCTGTTCTGTGTTGATGCCTTTTGAGAAACAGCCCACATTTTGAAAGGTTACTACGCTGTAATTATTAGAAGTTACAGTAAAATCATGGCAGACACAAACTATTTATTACAGCATTTCCTCTGACATTAGCCCGGCAATTTGTGGGGCTGTGCCAGTGCCAGCTTTCTGGCATTAGTTCTAGATTGGTAACCAGCACTGTGTCGTTGGAAAAGGGATATTAATGTCTCTGAAGGACGTAGCCCTGTGGCTCCCAGCTGGTTTTCTCTAGTAAACCTCTAAAACAGTCAGATCGCTAAGTCTTTGGACAGTGAGACACTTTTCTATATATTTTTTTCTCTGCACATCACCACCACCAGTCTAGACTTTCAGTTTAAATGCAAAAGGTTTAGCAAAAGTATTTTGCTAATAATTTAGGAAAGCAGCCATTTCTTGCATTGTTACACATCTTTCACAGGCTTTAAGTATTTAGAACAGGTGTGGCATGTTTCCTAATTATTTCAATTACCAAATCAAAATAATAAAAAGCATGTAGAGATTTTAAGTGCTGACTTTGCTCAGACTGTGCAGTTAGTCTCTATATGCATCCAAAGATGCACTGACACTAAATATGAAGGTTTTTATTAGGCTGTAAAAATGTTACATAGCTATTAAAAAAGTTAGCAGAATGACAGAATTAAAATGTGTTCCATTTTCATATTTATATTTTCCATTTCTGTGAGTCCGCTCGGGTCTGAGTGAAGACAATTTTGTCATCAGACGGGGAGCGCGAGTGGCCATGTGGACACCCATGTGCCCGACTGCATTTTGTGACTCTGCAGAATCATCTGAGGAGAATTTACATTACAATGAACCAACTACGCAAATACCTCAGGTGACGTACTTTAAAGAAGAGTATTAAGAGTGTACGGTTAGATTATACTTAACTAGAAAACCCAGCTGTGGGACAAAAACTTCTCTGGGATAGATTAAACCAAATCAAAGTGTAGCTAAATCACAGCGCAGAAGATGAAGGGCTCATTCAAACCACAACTACTGATCGTTTAGAGACTGAAGAGGCAGTGCTGATAATTTGCTGTGATAATAGATGTAGAAGGATCCATCACTCACATCATGACTGCTTTATTTCTAATCAAAAGCGTTAGTATGCTGAATGAAAAACATTATGCTATACTATAAACTATATCACTGTCCAACTTTATGGATTTGACTGTGAGAGATCTTTTTAATTGTACAATTAACCATCTACTTTATTAACTACCTATCCAACTCGTGTTTTCTCAGCCACTGGAGCCTATACAAGGTGTCAGATTGCAGAAATGGTGGTAGTTCCTGTAAAACTGCAGGAAACATTTCTGTAATCATCTTTTTACTTAACAGCTATTTAATGGGAGGATTAGAGGTTCTGACTCCCACATACATTTAAACCACAGGCTTAAAACGGACCATAACCTTCAGTAAAGTTGCTGACAGCCACCTAAAATTCAGTTAACTTCAGTTTAAGCAAACTGTAGGTAACTCAAAGTCACATAACTGTTAAGAATCAGCTGCCTCACTGTTAATATAGTGGTTATTATCCACATACCATAATGCTCTCTGCCATGCTCTCCGTGAGGATGTCGTCTGCCTGCAGTGACTGAATGAGCAGCTCATCCACCACCAGCTGTCTGCACAGGATAGCTGAGTTTCTTCGGAGAGCCTGTCTGTCCCGCTCCAGCATGCCACACTCCAACATTTTGTACCCCCAAAACTGTATACAGAGCCGGTAACAAGATACACGAACATCGTAAACAATACAAGCATATGGACGTTTTTGTCCAACAATGGAAACAGTCACTTTATTAGCTTGGCTCCTCAGTTACACCCTTATAACAAAAGACAACACAAGCGATAACGTTACCACGAAGCACCCTTTGAGCCAGCAATAATAAACCAGTAACAACAGAAGCTGAACAATACAATGGTAAATTCAGTAAAGTATCTACCAAATAATAAGATAAAGAGGAAAATTAATGGCGGTATAATATTAGTTATGTAAGTTTATTATGCTGAGTTACAATAAAAGAGAAGTTACGCTAATCTAAATGCTGTTGGCTGATGGTGATAAACGCTAGCTAACTAGCTAGCTAACTTCGACTTTCTCTGCACTGAAGTGGGTTTAATAAGACTCCCCGCAGTCCCACTGCTTACCTCTCTTCTGTTCCCGCAACAGACTATCAACACACCCTAAAAATGAGCAAAAGGTCTCCGTAAGTCCCTTTACTAAACGCAAATTAACAACATCCCGTCTACACACCACAGACGAACTTCCGCGGGGTAAACAGACCAGCAGACTCCTTGAGTTGGATTCTGACCAATGAGAGCAGCGTACGGTTTGAGTGGCGTTTCAGTGAACCAATCGTTTCTTCTTTTAGCTTCTTAATGGCAGCTTAATTGTACAGTAAACTGCTGTGTGAATAACAGGAATAAGGGTATTTTGAATTTGAATCTCATTTCTGTTAATAAGTAACCAATTGATAAGAAGGCAGGCACAAACGCCTCTCGAATAGCGAGCTATTTAAAAAAGGAGGAGGACTGTAACGACAGTTAAAGGTCACACATTTGCAGCAGGGTTTATTATTTGAGTTTGTAAATGAGCAGTGGTAGGATGTGGTATAATGTAAGGTCATACCTCCAGTTACACTCTGATATTATATAAAACAACCTGATGGCAGTTTGTGAGTGTAAAGGGGGAAAACAGGCTCCATTAATATTTGACAAATGTTAAAATCCTTAAGATAAGAAATAAAGGATTTATCCCAGATTTGGGAAATTCTTTTGTTATAACAGTTGGTTGATTTTTGGTGATTACTGCTAAGCAGTCTTCTGTTCTTTTTCAAACAAACAAACAAACAAACAAACAAACAAACAAACAAACAAACAAAAACACAAAACTTGCTTCTAGCCTCATCAAGAGGAACAGGAAATTTAGAAATATGATAAGGAAATTGAGACACACTTTCGCAGTGAGGGGGAACAAAATAAGTGGGACGCACTAGTGATAAAAGGTAGAGTGAACTTTCATCATACAGGGCGATAGAATGTGGTATGAAAGTATCAGTCTGTTAGAGGAAGTGATTTGCTGCCTGTCCAGGAAGTGGTGCAGAAGGTGGTCATTATTGATAACAGTTTGCTCAGTGACCTCCACCACAGCTTCATAAGTGTCCAGTTCAGTGGAGGTGCATCTTTTTCTGTCAGTCATATCCCTTATACTTGACTACTTTATGCTTTTTACTCCACCATGATTACTTGATAGCTAAAGCTATCTGTTTAGCTGTTTAAATATATAAAATTGACATTTTAAATAGAGCATTCTTGTATACATTGCAATGTTTTTTTTTAAAGGAAACCAGCTGTTTTCCTTTTATTGTTTAATTTTTGTCATTGCAATTCCTGCAAAGAGATATTTCATTTAAATTTTATAGCTTTATTTGAGCTGGTGATTGAAATTTAGAAAGTTAATCCAACTGTTCATGAAAAAGCAATGCTTTTACAATTTTGAATCCAAATTGTGGCACCAGAGGTTTCTTTTCTTCTTTCCCAGTTCAGTAATAATTTTACAAGCTCCAAGGTTGAGAACCACGAACTAAAATAACTGTAAATATAAAATTAATTAGTGAAATAAAACCATACTAAATAAATCACTTTAATTAATAAAATATGACAAATCACATAAAACCAATGGAGTTACACAACTCATTATGACAAACACAGAGACAGACAGCGAACATGCAGCCCTTCATGAATTAGAACCAACAGGTGAGTGCTTTGCATTGCATGCATTCCTGCCTTTCTGTTTTTCTCGCTTTCATACTTCCTTTTCCATCCCTCTCTCTCTGTCACTCCCTCCTTCACCCTCCCCTGCTGTCTATCTCCTCACCCTCACTGTGTGACCTGTCAATAATTGATGATTCTCACTGACTCAAAGGGTAGCAGGTCCGGGAGAAAATGTCTCACTCATTTCTTTATTTATTTACAAGCCTATCTTTAAGCTCAGCCGGTCTGTGAAACCACCACAAGCTTTTACTTGGGATCGATAGCGCAAAGCAGCGTGGAGCACCTGACCATGTCCGTTTTACAGTTTGCGGCGGCTGCTGCACCTGTGACCACGAGCGGGTTAATGCTGCCTGTCTGGCTGACAGCAGGACAGAGGCAGGAAAGGGAAGCTTAAATGAGTGAATGGCAGGGGGCAGAGGAGGAGGAAGAGGAGTGACAGAATGATAGAGTGAATTAATTCAACCTTAGCCAGCCCTGATTGACTCGGCACCAAACTGGCATCTACAGACATTCACAGTGACACCAAAGGCATGGAGAGAGAAAAGAGGAATGATATGTCCTACTCTAGAAAGAGAAGTTTCACTTTTGGGGCATATGGCAGGTAAGTAAAGACACTGTTAGTCTTAAATTAGGACTGGCATTGTGCACAAAAAAAGTCCTTGGAGCAGCGGCATAACCTGAACAAACGGCACTTCTTTTAGATTGAAATCATCTTGTCTGTTTATGCAGAAGTTTCTGAAAAGCTCTTACTTCCTTGTTTACAGTGTGGATAGATTCACGTGTGAGGATGAGACAGGGTGAGGCTTTATTTTCCTCTTCACTGCAGCTTTTTTGAGTTAACATGTTAACCTTTCCTGTATAATGTAAGGAGTTACTAACTGCTTACATTACTAAGTAATTTACTACGTCATTACTAACTAAGTGCTGTCTTGCTGTGTAAACCAACCTGTTGCTGCAGACCTGAATCTGCGCAGGACAAAAGTCTGGACACCCTGGATTCTCCTGCCAGTGAGAGCAAGCCTTTCCGTTCTTCCAGCAGCAACCAGAGGGTGATATCCTTATCATTTTTAGTGTGCACTTTCTCGCTTTAATTTTAATTCTATCTAAGGGATGAATATCCATGTTCTACATTTCTAAGAAGTCAGTTTCTTAGAAACTGACTGAAATATGTGTCATGTTCCTCTTCCTCACCCATGCTTCTGCTTTCCTTTCTCTCTAGCTGCATTTCACCTTTTTTTTTTAATATTAGGAATCAGAGCTGTTTGAAATCATTGAGAAGCTGCAGGTGAGTTACAATGTCAATCATTTTGTGCAGTGTGTGTATCCATTAATGCCTGAGCAGCAGATGTTTGTAATCACTAAAGCTCTTGTCCATCAGGGCAGCAGGATCGATGAGCAACGATGTGAATTTCCCCTTCCTCTCAAGGTTCGTCTACTTGATAATAATAATTTTTTAAAAAGTGACACAAGCTCTGTACTGAAGTGATAACAGGTGTTTCCTCAAACAAACATCAGCCCAATCAGATTCTTCTTTTTCAGTCCCCACTTTTGACAATTGGGAGAGAGCTGCCGCTTATCCTTCCTTCGAAACTGGGAGGCTACTGGATAGACCCCCCTCTGGACAGGCTGGTAGATGTGAGTCCCACCTCTTCCCACTATGGCCTTGACCCAGAGAGCTATGACATCATGGAGAGAGACGGTGAGGCCAAAATCTATCACGAGTTCTTCCGCTCACGAGTAAGTAGACTTTAACTGTAAAATCTCTAGGAATATTCTTTCTGCACTGATATTAACGTTTTTGACCCTTTTGCCATGCAGTACCATCACTCTTTCACAGCAGTGGATCCAACTTTGGGCCCGCTGGTTCTCTCTGTGTGTTTGGAGGAAGAGGAAAATAGGCTCAGGGTGATTCTAAGGTGGAGATCTTTGGCTATTTTGGCCTACTGTGAGACATTTCTTATTCTAAGCAGCAAAAATGTTTAACAGAAAATTGTGCTTCTCCTTAAATGCCCCCTCAGCCCCAAAATGTCTTTCTCCTACAGTTATTGTGTAAACTGTCGACTGTTTTCAGATTCATATGCTGAAAGAGGAATGTTAATCTGAGTTAAATCTGATATAAAGGTGTTATGGTAAAAGCAGAATTTCATTTAGAAGTCAATCATGGTTTAATATGCAACTTTTACAAGTGTAACAAGGTCATTTAAAACTTCCAGTGCACATACTGTGCATACAGTATCACAAAAGATCTTAAAGTATTTCTGAATGGAATCGTTAAGGTTTCTTTGTTGTAGTTTGTATGTTTAATGTAGACCGTGGTTGATCGATTATTACAAGCAACTGCATCACAGAAAAGGAGACATAATGACTGTGCTTTATGTCTCACAGGATGAAGGATTGCTCTCTGCATGGAGTCTTCTCTGTTTCTCTTTTCCCCACCATGCCATCTGCAGTTGAATTAGCAAAGGTATCAAACTCCTTACAGTACAATTCCTATACTTCTATCTGGTAAAATAATAACCACAAGTGAAAATTAATTATTTTAAGCAAAAGCATTAATTGTGGACATTCTGTGTTTTTAGAGTACTTAAAAGTTTACATATGTGTTTTATTATTTTTATGGATGCGCTGACATGTTTAAAGCGTTCTCATGATAGCTAAACAATGAGCGGCTAAGGCTAACTACTTTATAGACTGTTTATTGACTTAATTTGTACACTTATGTGAATAATAAAGTTTTTACTGGACTGTATGTACTTCTGTGAAAAATTAAGCACACCCTTAATGCTTCCATAGGAATTAAGACAGTAGGTAGCAGCTAGATGCTGAAACAATCATCAGCAAGTCTGACTTCCTCAATAAAACCATAACTTCTGGCAGTTTGTTGGGCTGGAGCAATCAGGTGTGTGTGTGCTAACACAATGCCACACTCTTCTAGTAATGGACATCCCAGCAAATTCACCCCAAGGTCAGATTGTGCAATGCTCGTAAACCCCCCCCCCCCACAATATCTCAGACTCCCTCAGTTAGCACATCAAATGTTAAAATTCATGACAGCACAATTAGATAAAGACTGAATAAGTATGGTTCATTTGAAGCACTGCCAGGAGAAAGCCTCTTCTCTCTAAAATTAGCGTGACAGCATGACGTAGGTTTGCAAAGTTGCGGCTGCGTAAATCACAAGATTTCTGGAACGATATCTTCTGGACCGATGAGACTAAAATGAAGATGTTTGATCATAGTGTACAGTGTAATGTTTGGCAAAATCCAAACACAGCATATTACCTCAAACAACTTATGCCCACTGTTAAGCACAGTGGCGGTGGGGTAATAGTTTTGCTTGTTTTGCAGCTTCTTGCAGTCATTAAGTCGTCAATGAACTCCTCTGTATATAAAGGAGAATCAAACGGGAGGCCATCTGTCTGGCTGAACAGTTAAAGCTACTGCTTGGGTGAAACAGGGTCATGCAACAGGACAATCATTTCAAACTCAGCAGCAAACCTGCAACAGAAAAAAAAAAGAATCAAGGTGTTTCAATGGCCCAGTCCAAAGTCCAGATTTCAAACTGAATGAAATGCTGTGGTGGGAGTTAAAGAGAGCTGTGCATAAAGGAATGTCTCCAAGCATCCAAGAACTAAAGCAGTGAAGTGAGAGTCTGATAAAGTCATACAGAAACCTCAAATCACATCAAGTTACTGCTGCTAGGGTGGTCCTACAAGCTACTGAAGAGACAGTACTTTTTGCAGGCCTGCACATGGTGACTGTAGCGCTTTTTAATCTTGCAGTTTTTCTAAAAAAGTAATATATGTATGTAAAAAAAAATGCAGCAGAGTAAAAAGTATTGTTTCACTCTGAGAGGCATTAGAAAAAGGAGAAATAAATCAAAAGAAGTACTCAAAGTACCCCCAAATCAAACCTCGGTACATGAGTAAATGTTCTCACTTTCAAGCACTCAATACGTGACAAGTGCTTATAATTATTCCTCACGTTCTTTCTAGATGCTTTGTGACCGAGTGACTGTCTCAAAGTTTGACGTGGTCTGCTACCTCAAGGTAATATGCTCTAAAATGACTCCAAAAATTGGTACATATTTCACATACGTCACAGCAGGAATGCCACAGGTGTCACCAAGAACAATAACGATGGCTCAGTTAAATACAAACGGGTGTCCCAAACAGTGTGACAGTGAGCAGAAAGGTAATACCAAGAACCTGATGTGGCGTTTCTCCCTGTGCCTTTCCTACTGTGACATGTCAGCATGTTTTCTGTCAAGCTCTTTGCTCTTCAACTCTCTCTTCTTCCTCTCTCAGGCTCCAGAACTTATAACCACATTTGATGAACACAGAGTGTCTCCTAATTTCAAGTTTGGTGTTTTGTACCAAAAGGACAGGCAGGTAAGAACTGATGCTTTACTTCAAAATGCCATGTATTTTTTTTTTTTTTTTTAACAAATGACTAAAATATGGCACCATATCATAACCAATCCCTCTCAGAGAAATCCATTTCTCTGTAGTTCACTGAGGAAGACATACTGGGTAATAATGAGGAAAGTGAGGAGTTTAAAGAGTTCCTGTCTATTCTGGGAGAGACAGTTCAGCTGCAAGGATTCACGGGGTAAAGTATCCTGACAATGTGAAGAAGTGACACAAGAAATGTGGAAAATCACATGGTTTATTCTCTCCTCAATCTTTTTCTCAGCTTTAGAGGAGGACTGGACGTGTGTCATGGTCAGACAGGAAGTGAAGCAGTCTACACTTCCTTTCGTGGGAGAGAAATCATGTTTCATGTCGCAACTAAACTGCCTTACACAGAGGGTGACCCACAGCAGGTCATTAACTGCATCATCCTCAGTCTGTTTGTGCTGATGATTCACTGGAGAGTGTCTCTCTGAGGATATTATGTGTAGTTAAGTTTTTTGGGGGAGGGAGGAATCCACTTTTTTTTAGACACTAACCAACATTTTTTTCATCACCCTACACAGCTACAAAGAAAAAGGCACATCGGTAATGACATCGTAGCTTTGGTCTGCCAGGAGGGCCAAACCCCCTTTCTGTCTGATGTTATCAAGTCTCACTTCCTTCACTGTTTTATTGTCGTCCGGAGGATTCAGAGGCACGAGGAAACAGGTGGAGCAGCATATCAGGTAAGTGGGCAAAAAGCATCCCCATCAATGAAAATGGAGTAAATTCAGCTTACTTGTAAAGGAATATAGCAGCTGGCCCAGTGATGTAGTGGTTAGTGCTGGTGTCTCACAGCACTAACACTGACATTTTTGCAAAGCCATTGTTGTTACTTATATGCTGCCATATAGATACTAATATCCATTCATCCATCCATTTTCTCCCACTTATCTGGGCTGTGTTGTTGGAGCTGCACCCTAACCAGAGAATTCTAGACCTCCCTCTCCCCAGCCACCTCTCATCCAGGGGTACACTGAAGGAAGGTATCTAAATCAGATGCCTGGACCACCTCAGTGTGGAAGAACAGCAGCGCTGCTTTCAGTCCCTCTCGAACGACTGAACAACTGGGCTATATTTGTCAGGAGCTTTTGCCCCTGATTGGGTCTCTCGAGGGAAATTTCTTCTGGTTGGGGAACTGGACAAAGAGCATTTTACACAACCCTGATGAAGAAAAAATCATCAGGTACCAGCATCCTATGTACCTTGGGAGGGAGCTCAAAGGAGCTAGCCTGATGACCAGGCTTTAGGGCCCACTCAAACAGCCTGAACAGGCAACATGGGCTGACAGACCACCTGCAGGAGGCACTGTAGAGGACAGGTTCAGTGAGTGTTGGGTGGCAGACAGGGGTGAATGCCCTGGCGGTCTGAAAACCAGCTGATGAGACAAGCTGTTGATTCAAATATATCTGTGATAAACTGACATCATCCAACAATATGTGCTAATCTCTGCTGTTTTTGTCTTCTGCAGGTGTCTGTCACGGCAAGAGAAGGTGTTCCTCCCTTTGGTCCAGTGCTTCCAGATCCCCCTGTCTTTACAGATGTAAGAAAAAACAGAGCTTCATCTGTCTCAGTACATTTATTTATGTATTTATTTATTCATTAATGCAACAACTGCAGCCAATTCATATATATTTTTAGGTATATTGTACTTTATTTGCTTTGTCACGCAGTAATATACATTTGACCTCCACGGATATCAAATGTTCAATAGTTTTCGTAGCCCTACAGAAATGGTGTGGTTGCTTCATCTCTGGATGGCAGAGCTTGCTACAGAAAGGAAATCTTTCTGTTCATCCTTGTATCAACAATTCAGGTTGGCTGAGCTGATTGGAAGGCAGCAGTAACTCAAATAATCACTAGTTCCACCCAAAGTATGCAGCAGAGCATCTCTGAATGCAAAACATGGGGGTCCAACCTGGCAGTGGCAAAGTTCAGCTAATGAAGTGGCCCTTAAGTGTATACTTGCTCTCCAGCCTAGGGCTCTAGCGGACAAACCTTCTTCATTGAAGACATGTCAGTTTGACACGTCACAGTAAGCACAGGTGTAAATAGTAAAATGATGGCTAAAAGTCGTTTCAGGACTCTGGTATTTTGGGGTCCATTGCCACACTGTCATGGCTTATTGAGACACTAAAACAGAACTTGTGTTACTAGTAACTCCTACACCTTTCTTGCAGGTCTAAATATGTGCTCTAAAAAGACAGCTTAACGTGTCAGTCTAACCTTTGTCTTGCTTTGCTTTGCTCCTTTGGGCGTCATTGACCATTCAGACTACTTGAATGCGAACACACCTTGATTTAATTTGTGAATCGTTGCTTCTGCTCCACCTGCTCTGTGTGTCAGTCCTTTATTCAAGGGAGCTCAGTATTTACCAGTATAATCAGTGTGTGAAATATCTTACAAGGTTTGTCTTCCTTTGTCCTTTCCTTTAGCATTCAAAGTTCAGAGAGTTCCTGCTGGCTAAACTCATTAACGCTGAGATATCCTGCTATAAGGCTGAACAGTTCAGCAGACTGGAGGTAGAGGGAGGAACACTTTTCCCTAATGCACTTCATTATTGAATATCTGTGGTTTTTTTTCTTCTGACTTTGACCTCTGCCCTGTACATTTTTCCCCTCCTTCACTCTTACAAAGCTCCGCACTCGTTCATCACTCCTGGAGAACTTGCAGGCTGAACTCTTCACCCGTTCCCAGTGCATGATGGGGGATCAATCACTGATTGCTGTCCCCACTTCAGAGGGCATGCGGGGGCCTTCTGAAGGAAGTGGGGGATTTATTGAAAACTTTAAGGTGAATGCTTGTATTCCTCTGAAACACTCGCATGTTTACAATTTTAACTCTAAATGTTCTTACCTCTGTCTCCTGTACCAGAGAGCCATCAGAGTGCGGAGCCATTCTTTTGAGAATCTGGGAGTCCCCAGGAAGAATGCTAGCAGCACATCGCAGAAGGCTAAGGTAAAAAAAAAAAAAAAAGCTGGCTGTGCAATGGAAACTGTTTGATAAAGTCATAAGATTATTCATGCTAAGTGCACTGATGTTCTCCTCTACCTTCCTTGACAGACAGAGAAAGATGGAGATAGGTGAGACTCATAAAATATATTCTAAAAAATTCAAATGTTTAATTGTGTATGAGCTGAGGAAGTAAAACAAATCATTTTTTGTTCTTTTTAGTGACAAATCTTCAGGACCTCTTCCTGCTCCCACTGACAGTTTGGGGACAGCTGAACTCAAAGATCAAACAAGTCCTCAAGAAGAGATATAAAAGCAAAAACGTACTTGTAGATTTTAGATATAAATATAAATATAGACATTGCTGGCCTGTATGGTTAGACTTTAATATCCTGGTGGATGACTTGTTTGTAAATAGAGTGTAAAAGTAAATAGTTCTGAATGCATAAAATATAATTATATGACTGTTATAGGAGTGATATTCTAGATTCATGAGAATCGTTACATTTAAATGTTTTGACTTAAAACAGATGAAAGGAGTTTAAATGATAAGACAATATCAGGTTTATGCCAGTCACTGAATTTGCATGAAGGCAACACGGTATAGTGAATTAAATTACACTGAACATAAAATGTAGAAAATAAATGGTTTGTTTTAAAGACCAATAAAATGACATTTGAAAAATCAGTTATTATATTGTGTGTGAAAGTTAGCAAACGGTCCTTGGTTATTTTTGATGTCTTAAATATACAAATCAACCAACGTAAAGCACAAATACGGCATATGAATAGAGCATAAAGTTATATTAGAAACAATTACTAGATAAGGTCAACTGAAAGACACACAACATTTGAAATCTTTTTGAGTGCTGGCTTTCTTTGAGTACCTGTCCTTGAAGGTGTGTAGGACAATGTGGGTGTGAGTATACTGGACAAACAGTTCATTTATCTGCAAATGACTTCCAAATCGATGGGTCGAAGTAAGATGGTTTGTTCAAATTTGTAACCAAGTGCAAGGAGCAAGCAGTCAAAACACACACAGGCACAGGCGAGATTTTCAAAAAACAAGAGAAAAATCACATCAAAAATACAAGATAATGGAAGTGGATTTTTTAAAGAAATAACTGGGCTCATAAAAGAGATCACCTAAACTGACCACTACGCAAAAGTACTCTTTTAACTAATAACTAAACCAGCTGACTTAAGTTTTTTAAACTCATATTCACAAAGTGTGGCAAGAACACTGGAATAACAATGAAATGAAGCAACAAAATAAAGGGACGTGCTGTTCTGTCCTGGAGTGATGATGCAGGTAAGGAGGCAGAAGGGGGTGAACTATTAATGCATAATATATAGGATTGTTTGATGAGAATAAGATATGCAAGAGTCCATCAAATAAAACTGCACTAAATAGGTCATCACTTAGTGTATGCATGCGCTGTACTGAGCCAGAAAGAAGAGTATGTGATGAGAAGCAAGATTAGCAGTACAGAAAGTATTCAGATCTCTTACATATGCAGAAAATATTTTTTAAAAAAATTTATGCATAAGTAAAAAAGTATATCAGCTATTATGCACTTTATGGCATAACTATGACATAGTTATGCTTTAATTCACAGATGTCAAACTCATTTTATACTGTGGGCCGCATACAGCCCACTTTGATCTTGAGTGAGCTGGACCTGTGAAACTCCCCATGCTGTCAGTGTAAAGAAGTTTAACTACATATTCAATCCATTATAAATCCGAAAATAAGAAAAAAGTGCATTTTCATCAGTAAATCTCACGTCTTCTAAATGGTAAAGAAATGCTGCTGCAGTAAATGAACTGTCATCATGACTTTTTGGGCTTAAACTGTAAGAAATAAATCCAAGAAAAGTTCTGCTGTAATTAGACGGTCCTGTAATTATAAAAGAGAAAGTTAATTCATTGCAAAAAAACCCAAAAAAAACCCCCCAAAAAGCCCAGACATTTTTATAATAAATATATATTAGATAGTGGAAAACTGGCACTTTTCTATCATTTACTATTTATCTATTACTTTATTCCTTTGTTGTCACATTAATAGCCATGGAAGAGGTCTTTATCAGTAGGAAAAGGTGTAAAACTTATGAAAATACAATACAAAGTCAAAAATGTATGTCCTCCTTCAGATTTTCTAAAGCAATCCAATGGACCCCGAGCCTTATGTTTCACACCCGTGCTTTGGCGTGTAAGAAGTTTGTTAATCATCATCGTTGTCTTTAGTTATCAGAGCGTGAACTACTGCTCGAAGCCGGTAGGTGGCAGTAATGCACATGTAGGCTGTCTTGCCTGCTGCCATTCAAGAAGAGGAAGAAGAAGCCCGTGCGGAGGGCTCCTGGCTGCTCTGCACCACCTGATTTGTAGCTTTTAGAGCAGGTAGGTGAAATCATTTTGGTCCCTCTTGTGGTCAGACACTGCTATTGAGCTTGTTCGCTATTTATGTAGCTCAGGCTAACTCCTGCTATCGTTTTTTAACTCCGTCTTTAACACCATTTAATAAATAATAGCATCGGTTGTAGCTAACTGTTAAAAACGAGTGTTTTCTGCTCACAGTCTTCTCTGCGATTTGTTTTTTTTTTTTAATTTCTGCTAAGCCCGAGCAGCTCTGCTTCAGGTTAGTTGAACTTTGACACAGTGAACATTGCTCAGAGGCTGCCTCCCACAAACTAAACTGACTCCTTGTGAATTATTCACACGCTGCGGTTAAGTTTTTTTGCTCTTCATTTAAAGCTCTCGCTAACAACTCAAAGAGCGGCTGATGATCCGAGGATGACTTCCAGAAAAGTCGTGGAGTTGTTCTACGATGTGGTTTCTCCGTATTCTTGGCTTGGCTTCGAGGTTTGTGCTGTCTCGATGTGCACCACAGCAGCAGATCGGTTTGTTTAGGAGATGCGCAAATATCTCATGTGTTTGCAGGTCATGTGCCGCTACAGAAACGTTTGGAACATCGACCTCAAACTGCGCCCTGCGTTTCTGGGTGGCATCATGCACGGAGCGGGTCAGTAAAGATCAGTCAGGCACCTGTAAACCTGCTGCAGGACACGCTGCACGGTCAAATCCGGGTGCACACTGACGCTGTTTGCGCTCACATTTCTCTTTCTTGACAGGCAACAAGCCTCCTGGTGTGGTTCCTAACAAGTTCATGTACATGACAAAAGATCTCAACCGCTTGGCAGAATACTTCAGTGTCCCCTTGCAGTCGCCCGCTGACCCCTTTGAGGTCATGTTCCAGAAAGGTACAAGCAGAATCAGTTCTATAATGTCTATTAATTAGACTGTGACTGGATTAATCAGTTTGGGAACCCCAAGCTATTTGACCCTATTTGACCTCTAATCACATTTTAACTGAAGCAATGATGCTTGATTTTGACAGAAGTTCCACAGGTAAAGAAAAACACAAGTGTGTAAACACAGCACAATATATACTTGACACTTTATTAGGTACATCTCACTGGTACCCGACAGAAGCAGGTTGCTTTCAGAACTGCCTTAATTATTAAGCATTCCTCAGAGATTTTGGTCCATGTTGACATGATAGCATCACACAGCTGCTGCACATCCATGATGTGAATCTCCTGTTACGCAACATCTTAAAGGTGCTCTATTGGACTGATGTCTGATGACAGTTCAAGAAACCAGATGAAACCAGCTCTGGCAACAAAAAGATATTTTACCCCAGAGAACTACCGCTCATATTTTCTCTTTTTTTTTGGACTATTCTCTGTAAATCCCAGAAGATCAGCAGTTTGTAAAATACTCAGACCAGTCTGGAACCAAAAACCATGCCACGTTCTAAGTCACTTAAATCATCTTACTTCCCCATTTAAATGCTCAGTGTGAACTTCAGCATGTCTAAATGCATTGAATTTCTGCCATTTCTGGCTGAATAGATATTTGCATTGATCGGGTGTACCTAAGAAAGTCTACTTCCCTTTTTATAGAGAACCAACAATTCCAGACACTGTTGTATGGTTCATAAGAAACCCTCCTTCAAAATTCTTAATGATTTTCACCAAAGATCGAATAAAGAACTGCAGATTAAGAGATTTACTTAAAATCTCTTAATCTTCTTAATCTTAAAAGAAGCTGCCCAGATGTGACATCTCATGATTTTGTCAATAGTGGTTCAGGTAACAGATGCATGTTAGCACTTTTTGTAAATACACAGCAACAGTATCATGCATTTGATATGAATTAAAGGCCAATATTGACTCTTTAAAAATCAGTTTGCTGATGTTTGCCTTTGTTGACCTGTTAGTTGCCATCTTTAGCTACAGTCTGTTGCTGAGCAGGTAGCGTGAAGTCTGCTCATCAGAGCTTTTTTATCCAGAAATAATTGTCTGATGAAACTAAAGTTGAGACAAAGGACACCAAATCAAATGTTAGACTCTTAATGTAAATCTGAGTCAATGAGCTGAAAGACAGCTAGAAAAAAAAACTGCAGTGAAGGTGGTTGCTTTGGCTCGCAGATTATCCAATGTGATATACACAGAGTATAGAAAGCAGTTAACAAGCGACTTACAGCTCCTCCCTTGTTGACAAGAGCTACCACAGCAGTTAGCTCTGCATGTTTGATTTGGCAGAGTTTTTTCATCAGATGCATTTCCTGATGCAACCCCAAAGTGCTTCTGATCCATCTCCTCACAGAATCAAACCAGGGATCTTTTGCTTGTCTATCAGAGTAAACCACTACACTGTGGAGCCACCAGAACCCATAAAGCATTTCCAGTGGTTTGTTTATTATAGTTAACTATGGTGGGGTGGATGGATTGATAGTTTGGATGATTAGCAGATCAAAATCATGCATATAAGTCGTGATCTGACTGTTGAAAGTTTTTTTTTAATTGCATACAAGATATAAAACAGGAATTTAGCATTTCTTTTTTCTTCTTCTAGGCAGCTTGGCTGCAATGCGATTTGTGGCAGCGGTGCAGGAAAAAGAGAAGGATGGAGAGAAGGTGGAGAATGTGTCCCGTGAGCTGTGGAGAAGAATCTGGAGTGAAGACAAAGACATCACCGAACCTGTGTCGCTGTCTGAGGTGCAGACTCTTTAACAGCCTGCCTGCAATTAAAACAAAATAAGGAAGCACAATTTAATTTTGTGACTTTTTGTGTTTTTGCAGGCAGCAGTGAAAGCAGGATTTTCTGAAAGTGAGATAAAAGAACTGCTGGCCATGTCCACCTCAAAGCAGGTCAAAGAGAAGCTTAAAAGCACAACACAGGCAGCACTTGATTATGGGGTCAGTTGTCCTTCAGCTCCTCTTGCAGATCTAGCAAAGAGAAAAACAAACAAACGAACCGTCAGCTATAACCCAAATCTCTCCTCCTAAATCCTTCTCAGGCTTTTGGTTTCCCCATGATTGTGTGTCACGTTGATGGAAAGCCAGAGATGTTCTTTGGATCTGACAGATTTGAGCTCATGGCCCACTGCATTGGTGAGAATACGATTCTACCATTCTCCACAAATTTACCATCAAAACAGCTCAAGTAAATGGAATAAAATGACACCTTAACTTGTAGTCATTGAAAGACTTTATATACTTTGGCTCTTTTAGTCATTCTTTTTAACTGAATATTGAATTGATATTAAGGAATCGATCTTCACTTATTTTTTGATCTAGTTACTCTCTAACAATTAAAGTTACTCTAGGTTTGTTTTTATTGTAAATCACCTATGATTTCAAAATGACGAAAACAAACAAAAAAAGTGTTTGGCACTCTGGAGAAAGACACACATCTCTCCAGGCAGTGACACTACTTTTCCGTCTTATTGTTGGCAGTTTCTTATTCAGTCACATTCTGTTCTCTGTTTCAGGAGAGAAATGGCTGGGACCTCAACCCAGCAAATCAGCTTCCAAGCTGTAAAATGAAACCCGTTTTCATCTAAAGACGATTTGCTCGCAGTTTTCATTTGTGATTAATTTGCATCTTTCATTTTTCTGGAATTAAAATCCCAGTTTTCCAAGTTGTGAAAGCCTCTAAAAACAAGCAGCACATTTTTAATATGCTTTAACATAGCGCCAAAGATTAGATGATGAGGTTGTGTTTAAGCTACGAGATAAATAGTACATGTTCAGAAACGTTTATTATTTTGGGGGCTTTACAGTTCTTCTGTCATTTTTTTTTTTTCATTAGGTGTGCCAAAAGAATTTATTATCAGCCAGGTTATGCCCTGGTTATGAAAGCTTGTGAAAATTTTGTGAAATTTTGACTTAACGTTTTGAGTTCGGTTTGTTCAGATAATAACCTGAAAATCAAACTTATCAGTGGCAAAAGTTATTATGGGTTTTTGGGTTGGTTTTTTTTTGTAAGTGGCAGAAACAAGTTTCCAAACTGGTAATGCTGAAATATTTTTTTTAATGTTAGTCATAAAAAACCCCTAATAACAACAACAAAAAAGAATGTGGGTGTAGATTTGGTCACATGATGTGTGTCTACCAGGATCAACCAGTGTTCACAGATCTCAGTGCTCATATTTTGAACACATATCATGTAATCTACTGCTAGTATTGTGAATAATGCATCATACAATTGTGCTGCTAATTATGTGCCTAATAAAAGCCTTTGAAATACAAGAAAAGTATTTTTGGCAGCTTGTACTAAACCTCATTATTATTATTATTATTATTATTACAATAATATTCATGGTCCCAGCTGATACTTTTCTTTTTCTCCACCACAGTGCTGACATTTGTGATTTTTAAATGTCTTATAACTACCAGGTGGACAGTTGGCCCATTATTTCCATTCATGACTGAAATATTGACCCATTTTCTTCCACTTCACCAATTCAGAGTTGCAGGGGGTCCGGTACACCCTGGACAAGTTGCCAGTCTAACACAGGGGTGACTAGAATATATATCATCCTGAGCGGTAATATATTGTTAAGTGATACTTTGCAAAATGCTTAAACCAGGAGGGGTCATAGTTTATGAGCCCATACATCTCAGTTTAATCTTAAGTGGGCTGAAGCAGTAAAACTATGGAAATGATAACCTAAAAAACACCCCTCTAAAATTTTCATAGTTAACATATTTAAAAAACAATAATAATGAGTCATTATTCATTAAATGTACATTACAATTTACATTTAATGAAAATTGTAATGTACATTTGAATCTTTCAAGGCACCAAAACCTTCATATGTAACGTTTTTGTAACAGAGAAAAAGTGTTTTATGCCTTTATGATCTTGTCTAAATATAAAAATGCTTCTCATATATTTTCTTTCCTGTTTAGTAGTGCTGGCATCAAATTACCACACCATAAAAAAGCTTTTCATTTAAGAAATGATTAATAACTAATGACTTTACAGTAATTTGAACTGGAACATCTGATGGGCCCTTTCTGGCCCTTGTGCCACAGGTTTGACACACCTTGCTCAGACTCTAAACTTAGATGGTGAACATGATAAATGATACAATTGACATCAGCATGTTTGCATTGCTACTGGCGGCATTTTGAGTTCAAGTCAGAGTTTAACTCAACACTTTGCAGCCTTTTTACATGAACTGTGGCTCTATTTTCAGTCTGAGATCACAGTAATAAAAGTTTCTGAGATGTGCGCTGAGGGAAGGCTCAGACGTTCTTAGAAAGACAAGATGAGATTTTTGTCACCTCTATGAGAGGTACTACGTCATTATTAATTAATCCAGCGCTCCCTTTGTAACCCATCATCCACAGCAGGTTTTGAATTTCAACCCTTTCACAGGCAGGCAAGCAGAGGCCTTTATATCCTCCCTCAGCTGAACTGCATTCAGGTATTAATGTTAGAGAGGATGTGGCTTTTTGTTTGTTTTAGGTTTGTGTCAGTTTGATGACCTGTCGTGGGCGTAAATATCATCTCTTTCCCTGGTCTGGGTAAGAACAGGATGTGGAAATGGATAATGGGCTAGCTGCATTAAATGTTTGTTATGTCACAAATGTATGATGCCACAACATAAAGTGGAAAGAAAGACGCTACAGTATACTGTAATACTTTGCTCACTTGCTGTTGTGCAAATAGCTTAAATCACTTCAACAAGAACTGGCGCAGTGTCTACCCGTTTGATTGTATGCCTCGCCTCAAACGACAGGACAGCTCGACTGTTAAACTCCTGAACAAAATCAAATGATTAATACATAAAGTTCAATTCAATTTTAATTATATAGCACCAAATCACAACAACAGTCGCCTCAAAGTGCTTTATATTGTAAGGTAGAGACCCTATAATAACACAGAGAAAACCCCCAACAATCAAGCGACTCCCCTACTGACAAGCACTTGGCAACAGTAGGAAGGAAAAACTCCCCTTTAACAGGAAGAAACCTCCGGCAGAAGTGTGATCAGTTGGAAGTTTAAGTGCGGAAGACGGGACAAAAGCCACACTGAGTAGAGAGCCAGCGATTAATAATAACTAATGATTAAATGTAAAGTGGCGTGTGAGCACATAGTGTTTCGTAAAGTAACACAAGTCTGTGTGAGTTCAACATTTCCATTGTTTATCTTGAACTACGGGTTTTTTGACTATAACTGTAATATTGTAAACATCAGGTATTACTGTCATATAAATAATTACTTGTAAATATCATACTCTAAGTAACCGTGTCTTTGTACAGTGAAGGTTACAGACTCTCCTTCTAACCCCTACATTCATATTTTAAGCATAAATATTTTGCACTAAACACAAAACAGAATCTGTTTTTATTTTATTCCCTTTCCAGTTATGTGGTTGCTGTGAATTCTCTTGACCAAGATAATCTTTTCACTAAATACTCCAGAGATGGCCAAGCTTGTAATACCAGTTCTGAGCAAAAGACTACCAAACACGTTTAACAAAGGGCCAGCGACTGAAACAAAATGACAAAGAGCAGCAGTACCAGTTTCCTTACACAAAGACGAGGAAGGCAGGGTCACGAGTCGCTGCTGTACTTTAGGGGATAGCAGATTACAGAATGTGGTAGATCACATCAGCACACTCTAAGGAGGAGGGAGGTGGAAAGGAGGAAGAGGGAAGGCGTAAATAGGAGAAGGATATGGTGAAGCAGGTGAGGGTGGAGTTAAGAATACACAGAAGGCTGAACAAACGAGCAGAGAGCAGCACATTGATCCCCTGAGCCTGACAAATCACCTGTGAACAACAAGACAATGAAGCTCTGAACAGCGCAGCTGAGCTCGGACTCGTTCAGCTGGGAAGATGTATGGAAAGTGCCTGACCGCAATAACAGGATTTCACTTTTGATTATTTCTCTTTTGGCTGTTACGAGTAAATTGCAGGTGGTGAGGTAAGGCTTTGACCCCTATCTCTCTTCTGTCCTTGTGGCAGCATGTAGGAAGAGTGAGCTGATTAGTGCACGCTATGTTAACTTTATTAAAGCGGCTGCAGTGTGGTTGGAGCGTTTTAGGGATTTTTATGACATACTGTATTATTTTTAGTCTGGGTGAATGAGCCGGTGCTGTTTTGTCAATCATGTTTGGCCTTTGGGTGTGTAGTGCATCACTGGAACTAATGTGATGAAAAAAATGCAGGTAAACAAGTTTGGAGCTCTTGGCTCTGACGTAAAAGCATACTCGTGAAGTTGAGCTTCCCTGAATTTAGACATAGATCATTAGGACTGTTTCGTTAGCCTTTTTCTAATATACATCTTTGATTAATGTAGTCCAAAAGCCTCCATGACAAAAATTAAGTTGTCAGACTTTAACTCTGATGGGCTGTTTATGTTTATAACTAGTTTGTAGCAGGAGGAAAATGCTCTGTATACCTCACAGATAGCAATACGACATCTGAAGTCTCTGGTCTCAGTTACCTGTTTGCTCAGACACCTCCTCGTACTGGTTACCTGTAAGAGTCGCATTACTATTAACAGATTCTGTTCCAGGAACTACATGAGTTTCAGGCCTGTCAGGCAGTCCATTTTAATCTGACTACTTCATCCATAACAAAGAAATCAATGGTTTTCCTACTGAGAAAATATCCTGACAACTTTTAAGTGTATGAAAGCACTAAAAACCTCCTCAGTATGAAGTCTGGTTGTGTGAGCTTGTGAGCTTCTTGCATCTCTTCATCTTTTTTTTTTTCTTTAAATATGTGACAGGATGTCTTCAGTATCAGCTGCAGACTCTCAGTGCAAAAATGGAGACACTATCTGCGGTAAGTTTCGTCGGCTACCTCTGCTCACTAAACAGGTCTGACCATTTGTGGGGCTTGACGAGCCTAACCCTTATTAGAGAGAAGTCTTCTGTCTCATATTAGACTGCATCACCATATCTGCCACTTTAAGTACTTCGACTGTAAAGACCGACGTTTCCTTGTGTACATTCCCTGTTTGCAGAGATCCGAGTGTACGAACAGGAGGTGATTGTCGTGCCCGTCTTCCTGCTGGCCAGCTTTCTGGTAACTCTGGTCTTCATTTTACTGCTGCGCTTCTGCCCAGAGAAGGTCGATCGTATCCGTCCAAAGTCAAAGGTAACTACCAGGAGGATACTGCATGGCATTGATGGTAAGAACATGAAAAAGACTGAAATAAAAACATCAAATATGCGGGCAGTGTTTGGCCTCAAAACTTTAACTTATGTATTATTCTACTGTCTGCCTTACAATATAAAGCGCCTTGAGGCGACTGTTGTTGTGATTTGGCGCTGCATAAATAAAATTGAATTGAATATGTTTTTTGTCATATTGATATTTTAAGTCAAATTTGTGGCCTGTATTTGCTTTTTCATGAAACAACATTATATAAAGTTTAATCTATATTAACAAAAATAATATAATAAATAATATAATAATAATAATAACAACAACAACAACAACAACAACAATAATAATAATAATAATAATAATAATAATAATAATAATAATAATAATAATAATAATAATAATAATAATATAATAATAATTTTCAGCTTTTGTGTCCTTTTAATTTTGCTCACTACTGTTTTCCTGGAACTGTTTAATTTATTTAACACTTATAAGCACAACATGAACATTTCATAAATTGTTTGTAACACATTGTAATGTTGTGTTAGGCAGATGTAACTTCAGGTGTAACTTTTTAAGTAATAGCACATCTTCATGAAAGAGTTTACAAATACTGTGCGTTAATAAGTATTGAAAACATCCTTATACAAGCAACTACTACAATTTTATGTGTTCAAAACCACATGCATGTTGCTGCTTCTCAACTTTTTTATAAATGTTAAATAACATGACTTGAAATATAGTGCATAAATTACCCTGTTTATGGTGTAATTTACTCCCTGTATTTTCATACAAACCTTTGTTAAATTTCTTTTTCTATCGCTGATCATATTTCTTCTCTCTGCAGCTCCAGCCGGTATCAATGTTCTGGAGCATGAAAGCATTGCTTTGGACATGCCCAATTCCTACTCCACCTTCCATCCCCCGCACTCCTACCTCAATAAAGCATTTTCCCATTCTGTGGAGACACTCCCTCAACAACCCAGCCCCCCGCCACAGGAGACTTTCAAGCCCACTTTCCCTCTCCCGCCGCAGCCCAGAGAGCTGCCCCGCCAGAGGCTCCCCGAGTCCTTCAACCTGGTCACGCATCTGCCTGGCACCTTCTCCCTGCGCACAGACTCCTCCGTGTCCCTCTACAGGGCCCGTATGGAAAACAGGAATGTGGTACTGCGAGTGCTAAATGGTGAGATTTTGACCGAGGTTTGTCTGTGTGACTTTTGCAGATCTCATTTGGTTTTCAGTGCAAGATTCAGCAATTACTTTTTCTCTCATTGGCAGACTCGGCTAATGCCACAGAAAGGCACAACTTCCTGGGCTTTGCTTCCTTCCTGGCCCAGCTCGGACCACATCCGTTCCTGCCTGAGCTCCTAGGTGTGGTGTCACTGCGAGCTCCTCTGGTTACAGTTGTGGAAGAACTGGAAAACAGAGACCTGCTCAGCTTCTTGTGGAGATGCAGAGAGGTAGGGAGATGCATTTTAATGAGCTCCAAAGATGCAGCGTGTGCCACATTGATTCTCCTTCAAGCAACAAATCAAAGTTAAAGTATGATAAAAATGAAATGTGAATCTCCAAATGGAGATGTAAAAGAAGACTTATTTAGATGTATTTGTGACTGCTTTTCCAGGACAATGTGGATCCGCCTTGTGAAATGACAGAGAGACGAATATTTACCATGGCAAACCAGGTGGCCAGTGCACTGGTTAGTATACACATATACAGTATTTTCTTTTAACTATTCACCTACCATATCTTTATTTCATTGTGTTTATTAACTTTAAACTTAAACACAAAGAATTTATAATGCTCTTTTTTCACCCACAACATCAGAAAAAAATGCTTTTATTGGTTACCACCTTTTATTGGCTCTTTTTTAATGCTTGAGGGCAGTCTTTAAATATTTACTGGAGCTGCAGATGCTCGTCTGGTTAATCCTGACTTCCCTGTCGTGTTGCCCGATCAGGCTTTCCTTCACAGCAAAGATCTTCTCCATGAAAACATGCGTGCCCGTAGTGTACTGATCAGTAAGCAGTTCACAGCCAAGCTTTGGGGCCTGCATGGAGTCTATACACGAAAGAACCAAGGAGCCACACAGAAGGAGGATCCGAGCATGAAGAAATGGCAGGCACCAGAGGTGCTAGCCAACAGGCCTGCCAGTGAGAAAAGCGACGTGTGAGTTCTTCTTAGAGCTCATTTGTGCCTAATTTTATGTGTCACGTGTAGAAAAGATATCTCTGTGCTCGGTTTACCTTTGTATCCTCTGATAGAGATGTTGCTACATGAAATGTATAGTCTATAAGCTTGTTATTGAGATCCTGGAAGAAAGATTGTAACATCAGTTGCTTCTGTGTGTCCCTTTCTAGCTGGTCCTTTGGTATCTTCTTGTATGAAATGGCAACTTTGGGTAAGTTCAATTCTTGCTTTTTAAAATATACCTGTAAATTTAAAAAGTATTTTTTGAATACATCTTTATAGAGGTGAATAATAGAACAATGTGAATTAGCTGTTAGACATGTCCCTGTACTTTTTACTCACTTTACTCTGGGTTCCTGTGTGCAGATGAAACTCAGTGTTTTACATTTGTGGGACAGTAATTTTGGATTTTAAAAAGATTTTTGTGCCAGTGTTGATCATTAATCTGTAAATTATTTAATTTGATAGAGTTACCTAAGAAAGTCATGCACACCTTTACAATTTACTGTATTTTATTATTGCAAAGGAACACTTGTATTCTTGTTTCTATGCAATCACGCCTAAAGAAGGTTTTTACGAGACTTTATGCAGTCATGTGAAAAACTAAGTACACCCCATGGTGGTGCAATAAGAAGTCAGTATTTTCTGTATGAATTTATCCATGTCTCACATTATTGCAAAGAAATTGTGGCTCAGTCTTCTTTACAAATTTGCTCAGTTCAGATTAATTTATGCACTGCTATTCTAAAGTCCACAGCATTTCAGTCAGGTTGAGGTCTGTACTTTGAGGCATTCTGTTGTTTTAGCATGGCCTCATATTTGACTCTAGAATACTTTAGTATACACGGTTAACTCAGTGACTGCAATGTGCCCAGGTCCTGTAGTAAAATGAAACCCCCTCCACCACCGTGCTGACAGCTGATACGAGGTGTATGTAATGATCTGAAGTTTTTGATTTTATCAAACATCTCCACTTTAGTCTCTTTTATCCAAAGGACATTGCTCCAGAAGTCTTGTGGTTTCTTCAAATGCAACTTTGCAAATCTAAGTCATGCTGCCATGTTCTTTTCAGAGAGAAGAGGTTCTCTCCTGGCAAGCCTTCCAAACAAGTCATACTTGTTCAGTCTTTTCCTAATTGTACTGTCATGAACTTCATGAGCTTCTCTGAGCGTTGCACAATCTGGCCTCATCCACTCCTGGCAGCTGTCTTGAATGTTTTCCATGTGAATCTTTCCCGCTGTAAAATCACGGATTTCAAATTGTTTGAAAACGGCCTTTCAATTCTTCCAAGATTGATGGGCAGCATCAGTTGCTTCTTTAAGATCGTTATTGGTATCTTTCCCCAGGCTGCTACTTACAATCTTAATTCCTATGGAAACAGTAAGGGTGGACTTGGTTTTTCTCACAGGATTGCATCAAAGTGTTTTCACATTTACACGCTATGGTGCGTGTACTAATTTCTCTTGCGTTTGTCCAGGTGAAGCTCCGTTTGCAGAGATCCCGGCTAATGAGCTTCTGCAGTTTCATCAGCGAGGAAAAAATCTTAAAAAACCATCTAACTGCTCCAATGCACTGTGAGTGTCCACTGCATTCTCCAGATAGTAAAACGCCAAAGATGAAGCGCTACACTTCCTCTCATTAATCACTGGAAAAGTCAGATAAATTTCTTAATCTCTTCTTCGCACAGGTACACGATCATCAAAGGTTGCTGCCAGTGGAAGGATCAAGAAAGACCCACTCTTGCTGAAGTGAGCAAGAAGCTGGATTCAGGAGAGAAGGCTGCATCTGACAAGGTCATCAAGGCACCTGGGACAGTTAACATTGAGCAGTACCTTCAAGAAGCTGGATACGGCGAAGCCAACAGCTACACTGTTTTCTGATTGGCGTTATCCTCAGCAAAAGCACTTTTACAAAACAAAAAAAATGACATTCAGATCCAATAAAATAGTTCAAAACTCTGGGTATGGTCACTCTGGGGATTGAAATTGCTCCTTTTTCCTTCTTTCAACAGTTAACTTTGGGAACCATTAGTTTTCTTTTTTTTTCCAAATTTCATTCATGTGTCTTGCCTTATCAATATCTCTAATGTTCAGTTGGAGAAATAAAACCTCCGACTCGACATTTGGACTCGTAAACGTGACCGATGTACAGCTTCATCCTGAAACTGTGCTAAATACTGTCCATAAATGATGGTTTAGCTAATTTTCTTTGAGGATGCCAATGTATGTTCTAATATATATATTTGCCACATTTTTTCATGATTTCGTATCAGACGTAAGTGTGGAAATGAAGGACATATCAATGTAATTTTGCCATTATTTCCATTGTAAATTATGTTTACTGATTAAGATCAGTTTATGTGAACATGAAAATTTCTGTTTACATGAACTCAAATGTAAATAAAATAAACATTACCTTATTTTTCACGTGGCTCTCATTGAGTGGAGGAGATAAAAACAAAACAAAAACACACAAAGCTCCAGTAACAGGTACTTTTTATTGGTAGTACTGCATACACGCACAGAGAGCGCTTCCAGTCGTTGAAAGAGCAAACCATGAGGAAAACCTATTTTCAGGTAGTTAGGTTGATTAAAGCCACTAAAACTACAGTATCCATGAAAAAATAATTCTGATTGTAGTATAAAATGGAAAAGATACAAAACTAAACTTTCAATAACTGTTTTAATAACCTAATTAAAAAAGCCCAGGCTTTCTGAGTGTCTTTCCGTGATATGATTGGAGCCTGGATGGAACATCTATGGCAAACTATAAGCATAACTACAAAAAGAACGGAAATATCCACGTAATGGACTGTTGCTAATCACATCACTAAAGTTAAAGCACCGATTGAAATACAGCAAGAAGGCAAGGTTCTCTTTTTTTTGCACCCAAGTGGTGAACTGTCCTAGCACCGATGTCGCTATGCTGTCTGATTTGCACAGTTTCTCCTTCCACGTGTAAAAACGCCTCTACTCACAGTGACAGAAAAAAACAAAACAAAAACACTACTGACATGTATACTTGACTTCTCACGAACCACTCACACATATGCATTCATGTCTTCTGCACATTCAGTGTCCTGAAAGTAAACTCTCCATCTTCTTGTCTCCACAAGACCAATGGTGCATCTTCATTAATCCCACAGTTCTCAGTTTGTTTGTTTTTTTTTTTTTTTTTTTTTTTAAATTCT
>VUQG01022867.1:0-14981 GCA_015106755.1 Etia nguti | reverse complement strand
GTCCAAGTGTTGATTTCAGTGAGAAGTTGGCTATGAGAACACAATCCTGGAGTCCTTCTGGAACACTGACAGCATTACTCACGCAGGCTGTTGATGGAGGCACAGATCTTGAGAGCGGGACCCAGCTTGATGTTCATGGTGGAGATGAGATGGTCCTCACGCAAAAGCAGCAGTGCCTGCCCGTCTATTTCCTGAGACTGAAACTGGGCAGCCAGCTCCTCACAACCTGATCGACCAGGAGACTCAATTAATACAGGAGACAATCAAGAGCAACAACATGTGACGAGTGAACTGTAATCAGATGGACGACAAACCTTGAAGTGAGGAGATAAACCTGTAGACTTCGTCCACACTCCACTGGGAAGGAGTCGAAGACAGAAAGCCAGCCCCCTCTAGTGGAAGACTTCCAGGAGCTGAGCTGTCAGACTGAAGAGCGCTGTGCTCGGCTCTTGAGCAGGAGCGGGAAGAACTCGGGGACAGTGAAGGAGAATCGTCTTCTTCACCATCACTGGATACTTCATCTGAACGACTGGACTCGGAGTTAAACTGCACCCAGAACAGCAGAGATTAAATTAAAATCAGCAGCATTTTTAGACTATTATTATCTTGTAGGACAAAAAAGAAAATACTAAAGGATTTCCAAAAACAGCTGTGAATGTTAGTTTTCAAACATAATGGCTATTGTATGCGCTTTGATTTATTTAGTTTTTAAGACTTTTTTAACAACAGAAAACACACATAATACTGTCAGACATCCTTTAAAACCTACAGGTCTTACCTTGACAGGTAGATGTTTGGTTGATATTTTATTAGAGGTGATATTAGAACTGCTCCTGCGAGTGGAGCCCCTACGCCTGGCAGTGCTCTCTGTGGGTGCTGGATTTGGTGCCAGCCCTGCAGCAGTTCTCCCTCTGCTGGATTTGTAGTGCTGGCTGCAGCTTACATTATACCTGCAAAATGAAAAGCACAGTCAGTATTAGGAGAGACATTCTTGTTTGTTTGCCTCCTCTGAGTAAATTTCCAATGTTACTATTAACTAAAAAGGGGGGTCAAACTTAGTTTCATTAAATGTGAAACTGGTAAAATAAAAATCACATTAAGGATCAGATGTCTTCAGTTAATTCACGCGGTTTAATTGAATCAAATACACATATCTTGCTTAGCCTTCTCACATAAAGCCTTTAACCAATTAACAGCAAATCGATAAACATATTGTTGAGCCATCATTCTGTCAAGAAATATGTTTTCTGATAAAAGTAGGCCACCGAGGAGCCAACTCACAACAGCCTGAGTATGAAAGCTACTGCCTGAATTTAAAAAAAAAAGAAAAAGAAAAAAGCTTCCTGGTGTTAAAGCAGAATTTTTTAGTTCTTACACAGCATTTCTCACAAGCCTGAACATGAAACAGCTTTATCTGTGCCATACTGCCAAATTGGAAACTGCATTCAAAGCGCCATTAATTTGAGATTTAGCTCAAAAAACATTTCAAAGATGTGAATCACTTTCTACTACGCTAACCTTCTCAAGCTTTTGTTCTCTGGCTCTGTATCTCTGCAGCTGTGTAGATTCAGAATTACAATGCTAATTACAGGATTTTTAAAATGGCAGATACTGTCCCTTGACAAAGGGTTACGTGAGCCTTTATTTACACTAGATAAAGAAGTACTTCCACCTCCTTTGAATCTGTCTACTTTCATCATTTGCTTTCCTCTGTCGTGCCACCCTGTTAGCTAGCATGTTAGCTTCAAACTTCAGGTAAATCTGCTTATTTTAGCCCTTAGACAAGGCCTGCAGATCACAGCTTCAACTAGGCAGGCCAGAACTTAGTAAGAAACTTGCTTTCTTTTTAAAGCATTCATAAATATACCACAAAGAGAGATTTAGTTTATTTTAAATGATTTTTTTGGACAGAATTTCTAGCCCTAGGGGCTCAGAGTAGAGCCGCTACTCTTCAGATCGAAAGGAGCCAGTTGAGGTGGTTTAGGCATCTGACAAGGATGCCTCCTGGGCGAGGTGTTCCGAGTATATCCCACTGGGAGGAGGTCCTGGGGCAGACCCAGGACACGCTGGAGAGATTATATCTCTTGGCTGACCTGGGAACGCCTTCGTGTTCCCCCGGACAAGCTGGAGGAGTCGACTAAGGAGAGGGAGGCCTGGGCTTCTCTGCTTAGGCTGCTGCCCCCGGATAAAATTTTCAGTAGCCCGAGAACTAAACAAAACATCTGCAATAACGCTGCAAATGTATGGTCATCTTAATATTCAAACTTGCGTGCACCGCTTTAGCTCAGTGGGTCAGCAGGCAACCACATGCAACATGGCTGGAGTGCAGGGGCCCAGGTTCGAGTCCAACATGTGCCACTTTGCCACATATTTTCCCCTCGCTTTCTCTCCAGTTTTCTGTTTTGTGTTCTCATCACTGCTAAATTATCCAATAAAGGCAAAAATACAAAAAAATAATTCAAACTCACTGTAAGCACATTGTTTCTTTGCTTTGAATTTTACTCTTCAGAGCTTGCATGTTCTAACCAAACACTGCAGTCAGTGGCTTAACCTGCAAAGGCTTTAGCTGGCTTCCTAATAAGATATGAATGCCTGTCCTTTGAACCTCTGAGCTTTTATGGGTAATTAAGAAGGAACAAAACAACACATAATGTGAAAGCTGACACAGAAATGAAACTGTACCTTTTGGCGCAAGTATTAGTACAGAACCTCTTTGATCCTCTGAACTGGCTGGCTGGAGCAAGGTTTCCACAGTATTCACACTTCAACACTGAGTAGGGAAAGAAAGACTTTACACTACTGACCATAAACACAGGTTAAAGGTACCATGCTTAATGAATAATAAACCACCACTTACATGGAGGTCCATTTTCTGTGCAGCCAACCAGGGCAAAATCTCTGTCTTTGGGGAGCCGAGCAACCTGTCACATCAAGACAGTAAGACACTCTTTTTTTTTTTTTTTTTTACATTGTAACCTTCACATTTATTATCTGACTCTGTGGGTTTGTTATCACACTTACAGGGAAGGGCTCAGCTCCCTCCTGAATCACAAAGCCCTCGATAACATGAGTGAGAACTTGTGGTTTGACGACAGCCTGGGGAACAGGTGCTCTGTCTTTGTCCCCGTGCCCTACTCTTGACAATGGGAGAGGCAAAGAAAGCGTGGGAGGAGATGAGAAGGCAGCTTCTGAAGGAGGAACTGGTGAGTCATGAAAAAGAAAAAAATAATGAGCTTACAGTGAGAATTTTGAATATGTTCTACAAACGTTTTACGCATGAATTGGAGAAGACAAGCTGACGTACCTGAGTCCTTTGTAGGTGCAGGAGATAAAGGAGGAGCAGAGTCTTTCATGGGTGCTGAGTCTGAAGATTCTGTCATCTCATTCAGGCCATCACATTCATATTTCCTCTTGAGAGAGCCAAGAGGAGCTTTTGTCTAACAGCATGTGGGGGGGGGAAAAAAGCCCTGTTACAATCCCTTGTACACCTAACCAAAGCAGTAAATCCTTTGATCTTACCATAGTACTGTTGCTGGAGGCCGTGCCAACATTCCCACCAGATGGACTTTCCTGCGCTGTGCCATTTCGTGCCTGTGCCAGGGCCACAGCTTGCGCATTTCCTGCTAAGCCCTGCCTGGCTCCCACGAGCTGGACAGGGATGTGAGGGTTGTGACCTGCAGCAGTGGACTGATTATTGCTAGGTGGAGCTGGGAGAATGGGTGGTGGGTGTCGAGGGGGCAGCTGCAAAGGTAAACGGTGTCCCTGAGCTGTCTTGGGCTGTATTGGAACAGGACCTTTGTCTACATTAGTGCTGGACTGTTGCAGGGGTTGCACCACCAGAGTTTGAGTGTTAACATTTGCCTTTGGTGCCACTGAAGCAATAGGGTAGCCCTGGGTGGAGGTAGGAACATTTGATGTGGGTACTAGGATCACCGGCGCAGCAGAGGGGGCCAGGAGGAGTTGGGAGAGAGGGAGTGCTGGAGAGGAAGTGGATGAAGGGGCTACAGAAGAAGCAGGAGTTACAGCCATGGCAGCCTGATTTACAGTCTTTACAGTCAGTGGGTTTGTGGCAGACTGTTGTGTAAAGCTGCTCTTGGCAATTTGTTGTTGCTGTTGTGGTTGCACTTGTTGCTGCTGTGGGAAACTCTGTTGTTGTTGCTGCTGTTGACCGAGAGGAAAGCCAGAAGCATCTTTCCTTTCTGGAAGCTCAGATTTAACAGCAACTGCTTTGGTTGTGGAAGCACAGTGTAAGGCAAGGTTCTGCACCTGAGAGATGAAGAAAGGAGCAGGGTGTGGTCAAATTTAAATAGTTCTTCCTTCATAACTATTTCTTCAAGATTACATGACTAGAGCGTTTGGTAAAAGCACACAAACCTGATCATTGTCAGACTGGGTGCTAGCACCGGTAGAAGCAACTTCATGCTGCTGCTGCTGGGACTGATTTTGAGCAACTGCTGCAACAGTAGCAGTTGCTGGACCACCAGGCATGAAGATGAGCTGAGAACGGTTGACCTATGTGAGAAACAGTAGAGATGGTCAACCTTTATGTCTCTTAATGACTGCATGGAAGATTTAATGATTTGCCTGCATTTTCTCTGGATTGTCTGTCAGTGTGAATTTTACACAAAGGTTTCCAACTGTTCTTACTTTATCACAAAAATCTGTTACATAAATGAATTCAAAGTGTATACATTTAGTAGCTTAAACATAGATATTGTGGATAATCGATTTTAACCCACTCTAAGATACATCTGTCCCGGTCCTGCTGAGTTTCCACCTAGTAGCACTGACTGGTTGATAGCAGTTTTGGTTGCAGAGGTGGCCGGGCCATGAGGACGAGGACTGGACATAGTCCCACCCGCAGAGGTGGTGCTTAGATTTACCTAGAAGGAACAGAAATATTTATATTTTAATTTAAACTTTAAGAGAACCAAGGCTGGGGTGTTTTGATCATGTACAGAGGATTGATAGTGGATATACTGGACAAATAATATTGAATATAGCAGCTGCTAGGTAAGAGGAATAGAGGAAAATCAGAGAGAAGGTTCACGGATGTAGTGAAGGAGGACATGCATATTGTTGCCGTTACAAAAGAGGAAGCAAGGGATAAAGTGTGACGGACACAAATGATCCATTGTGGCAACCCCTAAAGGGAGCAGCTGAAAGAAGATTCAAATCTTTCTATTAATCTGTTAGATATAATTAAATAATAATTTACAAAAACTTACAGTGGTGGGCACTTGGGAGATGCTGTTACTTGCAGTATTGGACTGGCGACTAGCAGCAAGTGTGGCCTGTTTTAAAGAGACATGAAAAGATTTGATTGTGACATGTCTGTTTGTTTTTATTTTAGTCTTGTTTCTTGTTGTTGTGCATGTACATTCTTGTCATACCTGTTGCACAGCAGCTAAGTTGTGGAACTGAGCACTATTTGCGATCTGCTGCTGCAGCATGAGCTGCTGGAAGTACTGAGCAGCATTAGGCTGTCTTTGCAGAGCTTGCAGAGCCTAAAAAAACATACATACATACTTATTTGCTAAGACAAATTCAAAAGTTTTTTTTCATTTTTAATTTAAGTAGTACTGTTATTGTGACATGTAAGGCATTAATTTTGTTATCATTTGGACACAATCACTCACCTGTACAGCCTGTCTCTCATACAGAGACATGCGGGCTATCTGAGGTGCATGAGAGTTCCCACTTGTCTGAGAATTTCCATTGTTGGTGCCTGTATTTTGGTCTTCACCTGCATCCATGTTTGCTGCTCAAAACGAAACGCCAATCATCAGAAGTAGCTGTGTCAACAGTTTTAACTATAAACGATCTATTCCCAGTATTTGCTACTTCTCATTGTGGGCACAGAGAGAAAGAAAGAAAAAATAATAATAATTAATAGGCGACAAATGAAATGGCTACTCATTAAATATAAACAAAGGCGGATTATTAAACGTCCTTTGTTGGACTGCACCCTCAAAGTTTCCAATTGATTATGATTATTGATTATTTATGTTTTTAAAGTGCAGCAGATTATTCTCTCTCTTATGGGAATATCAGGAGTCTTTACTATCGTGGCAAGCAGAAGCATTGTGGTATTTTCTACAGCAGGCCTGTTGTCAAAATGATAGATGGGTAGGAAAGAAAGACCAACATGGAGGAAAAGTTGAAAACAGCAAAGGAAGCTAGCTATCCAGCGATGGCTAACTACAAAGGACTGCACAGGTTTAACGATCTCTCGACACTAGTACAGTATATCATAGTTTTAAAAAAAAATGCATTCCCGTGTGCAGCAAAACTCTGAATGCACAAATACAAAATGAAAGTAAATGAGTCGTTTGTTTGACGCAAACACCTAACTAAAAAACATAAACAGAGGCTAACTAATTAGCAATGCTAGCTGTTTTCTGCAGAGAAAAAGCAAGCAGTTAGCTAACTATCACTGCTGCTACATGTCAGAGCTTAACGCCTTTCGGTGTCCGTCTGTGTCTACCTCTTCTTGGCTTTCCGTCCTTTTCACAGTTAAATTGAGTTATTTTTCGGATGCTGGTTGTAGCTGCCAACAACGACAGGGCTTTCTAGGCTTTTTGCCTCCAACAAAACCCCGCCCCTCACAAAGCAGTTCTTTTTCCCTTCTTCTTCTTTTTTGGATACTCTGGAAGACTGTAAACCATTGTTAAGAGACGGACAGAGCCACCTACCGTTTCAGTGTGTAAACGGCATAGAAAGTCTATTTGTGTACTTTGGCAGACATGTAACTGGGATTTATGCAATTAGTTTTTATATAATGTTTTTAAAAAACTTACAGCTAGCTAACTTTTGTAATGAATATAAGTACTTTTGATAACTACAGTATTCTGCAAAAGAGACCCCTCATTTCTTTATATTTATTTCCTAGAAGTCAGACACTGACCTTTGAACGATTCAAGCATAACAAGGCGACTAGCCTAAATCTTCAAAATGTTCCCAAACACACTGTCAGTACAGTAAAACCATACCGGGATAGAAACAGACAATGGAACACTATCAGTCATGGATTGACCTCCCCAGAGCCTGAACCTCAATTTTACTGAAGGCGCGCGGGATCATTTTGACAATGGAAGAAAAAGTAGCCAACATCTAAAGTAGAGTGTTGAATGTCTTCAAGAAGCCTGGAGGAGTATTCCTGAAGGCTACTTGAAAAATTACAAGAAAGCTGTCTAAAAGATGTGTGCTCAAGAATAAACACTGGTATGTCTGAGCCTCCTTTTCCATCTTAATTAATTTGTTTATGTAATCCACTATTTCTAATAAAACAAAATTTATTCCATCAAATCCTAAAAGATGAGTGCACATAGGTTTAAGGAGTTATCACAGCATAAACTAGTTTTATAATTTATTTTTAATAGAATCAGAAAACAAACAAAGGTTTGTGACTTGTGTCAATTTTAAGCCAAACAAAACAGTAGAGCAATGAATCAGACCAGTGAACTAAGCAAAGAAAATTCAGTGTTAACACAAAAGTGAAAAAGACCAAATATCAGTGCTCACAGTGAATACAAGTAGCATAACTCGGTGATAATTAACAGAAAAATAACGTTCACATCCTGTTCAAAAAAAGCCCGGTTCAGTCCTTAGCAGCACTGATGCTTAGGTTTATGTAAAAATATTACAAATCCCATTAATGTCAAGTTTAAAAGTGTAACATTTTTACAACTAGAGTACTGAAAATGAAGTACTCTCATTGCTGCCGTTTGTATCTCCTATTGCAGCCTGAACATGAGTCTACAGTAGTAAGGTGGGTATATGTAGCGCTGTTTCTGCGCTTTGGGTCAATTTCACCACATCAAGAAGCAGGTTAGTGTTTAAGCACTATAATGTTCATTATTAAACTGATTTGTGATTATTAAAATGTAAATATTCCTTTATGATATTTGATTATTTCATGAAAAAGCACGGAAGACAATTTCTGAATAAGTATAAATAGCAGAATTCAGATATAATTGCCTTCAAATTCTCATCAATACAGGCAACATATTAATGAAAAAAGATACATTAAGTGAATTTAATTAAGAATTTTAGTTGAGTGCTTCGCTCCTCACCACAAATTTCGTTGATACTGGGTATGGATTTCAAAGCACCGCTGACCTTTCTGACAAAAATTAAACCGTGGAGCTCAGATTTCAGTCAGGCAGCCGAGCTGAGCTTCTCTGCAACATGGGAGAAAGGACGATGCCCAGCTAAAAATCTAATTCAGTTCAACTTTGGTTTGTTTGCACTGATTTCTAAATGCGTGGTAAGCCTGTAAGTACAGTCTCTGTACTTAAACATTTACATTCACATGTTACAAATCTGACTTTTAAACCTAAACATAAACTGTTTAAACTGCACGCGCATTTATTTGTATGCCAGTAAACCTGTAAGCAAGCTCAACCCAAATAAACACAGAGGGGTGTACTATGAAGCCAGATTAATGTGTTAGCGAGGCGTGTTGGGCTTAAAGTCGGAGTTTTCATTCACTTTCTTTTTAGAATCTTAACTTCTGTAATACACGTAACCTGGTCCTGCGCAGACTTTTGGTTTATAATCGAACTGAAGTGCCACATTTTCACTGATTCTCTTATTTACAGTATGCCTTAGGTGCAATACAGATTCTCCGCTGAAGGAATGTCATTTATACAGATACATAAAACCTGTTGAGACACTTCTAACACAGCAGTGCAGACTGTAACTGGAGTTTGTATGTATTCAAATATTTATTTATATTTATTTTTGGTCCTAACCTGCTGGAATTCCACCTACTGGAACGAAGGTTAGAACTGTAACACCAAGAATTCTGAATCAATAAAAGTAATTTATATTAGAAGTGGCGACCAACTGAAGTGGTGCTTTCTTTAGGCTGTGGGAGTGTGTTAAAGTTTAAGACCTATAATTTGTCATGTTAGAAATAAACAACAGAGGTGAAATAAATATATTATGAGGTAAACTATTTATTTTACTGATAGGTGTGCTTGTAATGATCGTGACTTCACAAGATTAATGGTTTTCTGCAGCATTCCTCTCGTTTCCTTTGCAGCTCCACTGTTGCATTTTCCTGCTATGCTACTATGTATCACCTGGCCCTGGAAATGTCTCTGATCGGAGTAGACGGCGCTCAAATGATCGATTTTGTAAAGACAAAGAGTTAAATTGACATGTCAAAAACTGCACAGAGCATGAAGCAGAAAGCCTGAGTTAATGAAGAAAGCTGATAACCACCATTGTACCCCTTATCTCTCCTATCAGGGCTTTTAGGTTTTATCAAGCCAGCTAACACAAAAAAAACCCCAAACTATATTGAATTTGCTTTGTAGTACAGCCCTCTGCTCGCAACAAACCAACAACATTTGAGAAAAAAAAGAAAAACCATTTGTTTAGCAGAAATAACTGTACACAATGTGGCATTTAGCTAACGCGAGATAGGAATATGATTCATCAAATTCTCCCTTTTCTGCCAGATTTTCACAGAAGAGTCTTTATTGTGAAATAGCTTTCTTGGAGGAATCACTCATTTGTCTGACATCAAACAACTGTTTGAAATGTACGGGGTAAAAAGCGTTGACAGGATCGTCAGCCCTATGAGTAACATGCCCTCCTGTGTGACAGGGAAATGATAGGCTTATTGCCCTAGGCACAAGTCTGGAATAAACACAGAATTAACAGGTACTGATGTAAATCAGTCACAAAAAACCCCAAGAAAACAGACTTGTGTCTACAAGCAGCCTGATAAGCTGTAACCGATTAAACTGCATCACACGGTGAAGATTTTAGTCCCAACATACTAAGGTCACATAGGCAGCAAGTGGTCATCTCTCTCCTCTGGGTCCTCCTGTAAATTGTCTGTAGCCTCTCCCCGGTAAGCTGGCGATTCCTCTCGCTTGCGCGACCGGCACACAAAGTCACATCCATCCTGTATGGACGGTGAAGAAAAAAAAACAATTGTCATTATTTATTTATTTTTATTTCATCAGAGTCTGACCTTTCACTGATGCTATTCATCAATTAGATTTAGCTTACCGCTGCCAGGTTTCCAAACTCCACCCAAAAAGCATAATTGGGGAATTGCTCCACCCCTTTAGCTCCAACGATCACCCGCTGGTAGAGGAAACCTCCAACAAGGTAAACAGCCAGAAGAGAGAAACCACTGAAACGTGAGAAGTTATGATTATTGATCGTCTGTAATATTACACGCTCTCACAATTAAGGCTTTTATTGAATTAACACATGATTTACATACATGATGAGAATAATGGAGCCAGTGCTAAGCTTGGACTCAATTACTGGACACACTGAACTGGTGTCCAACTCAAACAGGTAAAAACAGTCTTTCTGCCTTTCCCTGTCCTCCAGAATCACCTCCAGCGTACCCTGGGAGAGAGAGTGAGACACAGGTGTATACAAAGTGTCTTTGTGTAAGTGACTATACATGCAACATGTGTATAACATGTTTTTATTTCAATAATTCTATTGTTTAATGCAAACAGACTCATTCTGTGTTGCAGTGTATTAAACGTCTTCATCACTATACTGTAAATATCCTTGCTGGGTTTCAGGTGTCTGGAAAGCCTCGAGCTTCATGGAAACATTAGTCAGAGAGCCCTCACGGATCAAATTTCATTTTCACAGACCTGAAACAACATGCCACCACGGCTGCAGCTTACTGTTTTACTTTTTTTGTTTCCGTTTTTTTTCCTCAAACTCAAATCTGCTCAGCTAGAAGCTTTGCACATTTCATTTACCACTTTTACATTCCTGTCGCAAGAGATCATAATGATGGATTTCCTGTCTTCCTTATTGCAGTGTGTATCATATTTGTCACCACTTTCGTAGATCAGCATCACCCAGTCACCTGAAAGGACACATTTGATAAGATTTAGATTTATACTCCTCAGAGTTTGCCTGAGGATATGATGCAATTATGAATTATTTATTCAATTTCAAATACAGTTCAGATTAATGCACATGCCCTTACAGTCATGTCTGAACAAATAAGAGAATGTTTTTTAGATTTTGCAGAGTCTTACTTCCTCCAATGGCCTGTGTTGCCGTGTATCTGCCAATCACTGTTGACGTATGTGTTTTTTTGTCCATTTGAATAAGCCCAGCGTTGTGAACACCCCCTGCATCCCCACACAGCTGGAACACATACGTGTAGCTCTCGTTCGTACCCTTGTCCTCAGCTGAAAAGCTGTCAAAAGAGAACAAGTCCCAGAAAAAAAATAAAATAAAGATGGCCCATATAGATTCTTCCTTTAACATAAGATTCTATAATTAAACATGCTCCCAGTGACTACTGGGATGACAACAGGGATTCCAAAAACATCTCATCTCCTAACCAGCACTGAATACGCTGGTACACAAGTGACTTATTCCTTACTTCTTTCCTACGAGTGGCTCTAGTCGCTCCAGAACTTTCCGCTGTAATGGACTTTCAGATATCAGTGTGCAGTCTTTGATGCTCTTCACACTATACACCCCACTCACACAGAGGACCAGCTGAAATGTCACGGTCCACACAACGAAAGAGATTCCTCTGCAGCTACTGAACACCTGGAACAGATGATAAAGAAAAAAAAAATCAAAACAGGCAATTCTCAAATGTGATTGCTATTTGTTTAATGTTAGTAGGATTATGTTTATTGTGAGACCATACAAACTGTCTAATGCAAGACTGTTTCATACCATTTATATTACACTAATATAAACAGTGGCACTATTTAAATACTTGCGGTCAACCATACAAAGCGACGGACAGTGCAAAAGAGAGGTGAAGAAGAGAGCACAGGCAGGGTGGAGTCAGTGGAGATGAGTGTCAGGGGTAATTTGTAACTGAAGGATAGCACCAAGAGTGAACAGGAAGGTTTACAAGATTATAGTGAGATGGTAAAGGAGACAGTGGGTTTAAAATAGCAGGCGGAGCTGGAGGTAGCAGAGCTGAAGATGCTAAGATCTTCAGTCGGAGTGATCAGGAGGGACAGGATTAGAAATGAGTACATCCGAGGGACGGCTGAGGTTGAGCGGTCTAGAAACAAAGTTTGAGAGGCAAGGTTGTGAAGTGCAGAGAAGATATTTTGGATTCATATGGAGTTGCCAGGCAGGAGAAAAGAGGAAGATCACAGGGTAGACTCATGCATGTAGTGAAGGAGGACATGCATGTCACAGAGGATAAAGGTAGCTTAAACTGGAGGCAGATGTGCTGTGGCGACCCCTAAAGGGAGCAGCCAAATAAGAAACAGAAACAACTGCAGTGTGGTAGCTATTCCTTTAAGAGCTGAAACAAGCTATTGGGTAATGTCATAGTCATATGACAGAAAACTAGAGAGCAATGGTTTTGGTAACACAGTCACTTTTTAGCCACAACAAAAAAAACAAACAAACTATATTTTAAAAAATTGAAATCAAACATTTACTCATTTAATTTGAATATTCATCATCTGTTATATTCAGCTGAATTCCTTTGGGTTTCAAGAGTGCTAGCTAGAAAAAAGAAATCTAAATATTTAGTTATAGCAGCACTTTTTTTGATAATCGTCTGACATTTCAAAACACATTGAACCTGTTATGTTAGTTTAATGTATAAATTAAAATATAAATCTGTGGCAGTTCTCATGCTTTTGACACCTTGTTACAGGTTGCAGGTTTTTGCATTAACACAAAGTACCTCAGTTATCAGGTACTTACATTTAATGCATCCATTCACAAACCGTTTGGTTTTTTTTTTTTTTTTAAATACTACAGTTCATAAAAATAGGTAAAACATGGGAATACTCAAAATCTCAGTGGTTAAACTTTTAATATGAAGCACCTTTCAGATGCTTCCTGAACAAAGAGAGGGAAATAAAGAGACGCCCACTTTCCTATTCATTTAAAATGGGGGGGGAATTTTTAAGACATAAAACATAGCACTAAACTAAAACACAATAACGATATAGGAAATTCAGTTGTGAAAGGAGATGTTTGCAAGTCTTTCCTGAAAAGAAAGTATGCATCCAAAATGTCTGCTTCTATTTGCACGAGGCAATAAGTTTTACTGACGAGGAAACAGTCCCTTTATAATTTATCTGACAAAGATGCTACTTTGGCCTGGATTGCACACCTACCTTCATGATTTCCGTCACTGCAAATAAGCGGGGAAATCTTCTTTGTGAGAAACCTAACAGTTTATCATACAAGCTGACAGTTTAAACATTTGCACTGAGCTTCCTCACGCTAACGTCGCTTCCTGGTTGACTCAATTAGCAACTAGCCGACTCTTTAGATATGCGCATAAAACAAAGTTCATCTGCGCGGAGTCTGTTTTATATTATTTTTTTAATCAACTTTTTTTTTTCCTTTTACTTGTGCCCTGAAGAGATAACACGCTTTCCCTCCAAATGTGCCAAATGCCACCCAAGAGGCTAACAGGCTAGAGATAGCGGCGAAGGAGTGCGGAAGTGAAACCAAACAGAGAAACACACGCGCATGTGACAGTCCAAATGAAACTCGGCCAATGAGCGGCGGCTGAGGCCACGCACACCCGCGTCAGCTGACAGGGGAGCTATAGGCAAGCGTCACAGAAAGGTTTATTTAGTCACAGCATCACCATTCATGGTATTTCCATGTCAGACAAAAAAATAAATACATACATACATGCAATAATAAATAAAATAAAATAAATACGTAAGTAAATAACTAAGATAAACAACAAATAAATACAAATACAATGAAATAAATACATAACTAATAAATAAAATTAAAATCAAATAAATACAAGTAATTAAGTAAGTAAAGAAATACACAAATAAATAAATAAAACTAAAATAAATACAATAAAATAAAATAAATAAGTAAGCAAATGAATAAATAATTGATGCAGCTAAATATAAATGATGCTCTTGATGGTATCATATGGAATTTTGTGTGCTCTGCCTAACAGAATTAAACAAATGTTATTCAAACAAATGTATCTAACTAAAATCTTTTAATTGTAAATGTAATTAATCACTGATATAAATAACACATTGTCTCTTTATAACTACATGGTGGAAATTATTGTTTGTTCAAACAATGTCACATGTGACATTTTTTGGAGTGATTTCCATGATTTAGATCTAAAAACATTTTTTGGTAAAGAAATCATAATTAAAGAACATGAGTTATTATTATTAATAATAAGTCGTAATACATAATACTGTCTTGTGCTACATTTACTTGACAATCTAATCAGATGAATTGATATAAATAAATGTTTTTCAATTCTTCTAAACTGATTCAAAATTACATTAAAATCAACATTGTTATCATTAAAAATAAGCTAAAAAATTTAGACTAAGTGGAAAAAATAATTTTAGTTAAGTGGAAAAAAGGCAAGGCTTTAGCAAAAAACTAAAAAGAAGTAATGTAAATGATATTGTGATATCTAAAATAAACAAATTTTTCAGTAACAGGACTAGATGTTACAGTCCCTGATAATGCATTGCTTTAAATGGAGAAAATCTTGAGGGATGGCTGTTATGAGGAAAGGCAGCCCAGAAACTTTACCAGCGGCACACATCGTTGTGTGCCTCAACTTTCGGTCTTTTACCCAAGCTAATCTGGCATTTTTCCTTGGTTAGGTTTAGGGATTAGAGATCTGATCTAGATTATCATATTAAAATTTGGGACACATCGTCAGTAGTGGACCTTGGATTCATTGGGAGTTTTGGCCATTATCACTAGACACTCTCAACCAAGTTTATTTTCTTCTATCTATTCACTGCAACTGAGAAATAATACTTACCTCTTTAACATTTATGGAGCCTCACTTCCTCAAAGGGATAGAAAAGGTGATAGAGAGAAGTAAGACAAAAGGGACAAGATAGGAGAGAGCAGAGAGGACAGCCAGAGGGGGGCGCCCGATCTGGCTTCCCACACCTCCCTGCCGGATCGGGCTGTACGCTCTACCTCCCCACTGCCTCCCAGAAAAGGGAAGAAGAGCATAGGGGAGAAGA
>VUQG01022864.1:42971-68037 GCA_015106755.1 Etia nguti | reverse complement strand
AAATTCTAAAAATCTGACAGCTCTGTCAAACCAAGAAAGCTTTATGCACAGCTGTGCTTTTTGGTTTCTTCATTAAAGGCTTCGGGTATATCCATTTGCTATTTTAATTATATTTACAGTCTTTGCAGTTGCTCTTCTGACAGCTCAAGAAACCTGCAGTTCTATCCTTCTCCAGATGAGGGCGGTGAACTCCTACACACTTCACACAGGTAGTACCTGACACTGTATAACGCCCCTCAAGGCTGAGTCAATCCTCCAAAAAGGGAATGGTCCTTGTGGAACCAAGACTCACATGGTAGCTGCACAGATCCATTTCTCAGCCTTTTTATCTAGTTTTAACCAGAGTAATCAGATATCGATAAACTAAGAGGCATCAAAGGAAATGTATGTCAAGTGAATGCAGTCAAAGTAAGCAGAACAATTAACTGTAAATGAGGAAAAATAGGCTTGTGCCAATGAAACGCTATTCGTCAATATATTTTACATTTTGCCTGAGAAAAAGCTGAGGATACAACAATGAGGTAGGCCTTTGAAACATCTTGCACTGAGATATCTCACTGCAGCCCCCCGCCTTTTCCCAAACATATACACCCGAGGGGAAAGAGGGGGCAACAAAAAAATACTGAAAAAAAAGTTTCTGAAATCCTGGAATTTTGGGAATACGGGATGTAAAAGAAAAAATGTGGAGCACTAAGCCAAAAACCAAAATGTATAAAATTACTGACCAAGCCAAAATTAAGATTATTACTGTTATATTAGTACATGTGCATATATTCATGGGCAAGTAAAAGACGTTTAAGAGTCAGATGAAATCTTTCCAAACACATTTCACATATGTCCTCCAGCTTATCGACACAAAACAAGTGAGCAGTTTGCAAAAGTATTAAACACCCCATAGACACTAGCCATAGGCTCATAGTTGTATGAGGTGCAGCATGTGTCATGTTAAGTCTTTAGTCCTTCAAAAAGCCACGTGAGTTAAACTCACTTAAACTCTTGCTGAGTGAAAAAGATAACACACCGTTTACATGCAGTATTTCTATTAAAGTAGCAGCGTCACATTCTGGGAAATTGGATTATTCTCCAAGTTAGAGCTTAGATAATCCATCTCTAACTACATCTTAGTTACACTTTTTGAATCAATAATATTTCATATGGTTACTTCTAGAGTGCAGGTTGGTAAAACTGTGCTACTTTTGGACAGAGCTATGCTATCTATCTCTCCTCCGATTCTCATCTTTGTCCTGACAAGCTGCTGGGAGCACCACATAGACTATATATGAAAGATGGCGCAGGGTCCGCATCTGAAACGTGGAAGGAATGCAGGTTGTGCAAGGTAGTGCATTCAAAAGTTCAATTAAACCTGCTTTGTTTCTAATGGCCAGCAGGGGTCAAACTTCATGCTGCCAAAAGAGGTCTGATTGTTTAGATGTCAATGAGAAAATGTTGCTCACTTAATTTAGCATTTCACAGATGACATTTCTAATTAATTTCTTGTTTCAGTGTCTTGTTTTAGGTCATTAGTCAACATCATAGCATAACATCTGGGTTATTATCTCAAAATTTGATGTAACACTTAAAATTTCAAGTTATTTTCTCATAGGTTAAAGTCAGTAAGCAGAAATTTTGTGTTACCTAATTCGTAATTTTGAGAAAATATGGTAAAACTATACTTACAGATGGCAATTTTTTTTTGTCAGTGGCAGAAATAAGCTTCCATATTCCAGGATGTTCCATGGTTTTAAAAATATAATATGTCAATAGCCAAAAAAGCTTAAATCAGTTAAGCTTCACTTTGAGAGGACATACATTAGCCTGGCATTGGTCTTCTTACCTAACTTCCTACATGAAAGCAATAAGTCAAATTTTCTCTACACTCTGAACAACTATATTTCATTTACCATTGTTAAAAACACACATCCAACCTCTGGACAGTAACAACAAAACCCCCCCAAATAAATAGAAGCTTTAATTAAGTTAACCATCTGGTTCCTAAGATGTTATAAAACTCAAGAGAAAATAGATAAGAGGCAGACTGAAGATCATGGCGAAACTAATGTGCCTGCCTGAATCCAAAGTTGGTGATTAAAGCATGTCCAGAGTATTTGAATGCAGCAGACTGAACAAGATTGGCTTGGATAACAAAGTAGATGAGCCTTTACTTCTCTCAAAAGAGACAAGCCCCGAGGAAAAAGGAGAGAAATACCAAACGAGAGCTGGCCGTGGAAAGTAAAGACTCAGCATTCCAGAGGCATGGAGCTCATCATCGCTCCATTTCTCCCATGAGATCTGATGTTTGTGTGAAAAATACAAAAACCTCTCCTAAATCTTCACTCTTCTTAGAAGAGCACTCTCTCAGATGATCTGCCCTCTCAACAAAACTAAATGAGAGACCCTTAAAAACTGCAATTATGAGTCAAAGCGTCATGTTTATTCAGCGTGGACAGGATGAAAAAAGATTCTAGTTACTCTAAATGCACTTTGTACTGCTTCTCCTCTTCCTTCTCGCTCAGACTTCCACAAAACCTCATGCAATGTGCTGTGTAATTTCCGATTTTATTAAACGCAGACATTATCAAAGCCATTCTCTTACAACACATGATGACATTCTCACACCCAGCAGCTCCATATGTAACTCTCAGCTGTAAAACTGCACATGAAATACTCCAGTGAAGTTGATTAAGGCTATAAAGCTTGGGTGGCACTAGTTTCTGTGGAGGTGGAAGACAAAAACCAGCTTTTCATAAGCTGGATTGTGGAGCAGACCTTAGATAAGAGCAGCTTTGTGAGTGCAGTTCACATCAGGTTTGACTTAAGTCGCTGGCTCGGAGGGAGCCAGCTGAAAATCTGATGTCATTTTGACATTGCCTTGGACTAATTTCCTTGTCACAAAGAACAATAAATTGACATGAGTTTTGGCTATAGCTTTCAATCCCACTGTGTCTGCAAGGCTTGCCACATCACTCTCAGCTTGAGCCGTGATGTGATATTTGAAGGGCACGGCTTGAATTCACTTCTTTCCTTTGTAGCCTTTACCGATCTCCATTCATCTTTAAAAGCTGCTGTCCCGCATAGAAACTTCAAGTAACGAGAAAACACCAAAGTCCTAGGGGTTTTCTCGTTACTGAAGGTCATCTAGTCACTACTTTTAGTAAAGATTCCAGCTGTCTAGCTTCCAGAGGACTGACATGCACCTCCGAAATCTGTATGAAGATCTGTTGGAAGCAGATAAAGCTTCAGCTGTGTTTGCCCTTTCCCTCTACCTGTTACTTACATGTATCTGCTTGAAAAGGCAAACATAAAATAAGCTTGAAATCAGCTAATACACAATAAGCAAAAGAGTCAACAGCTTAAAGTGCATCAGCTGCAGTTGGCCATCAGTAGTATGCAAGTAAAACTGGTGGCTGCAATGTCTAAAATTATTTTGGACACATAAATCTGGAAAACATTTAGCTTCCCAGTGGCTCCTGGGCAGCAGCCGGTTCCCTCTCTGCTCAGTGAACCTGGTGACCTCAAATCAAATTGTCCCAGCAGCCTTTATATGTTAAAATATCAGTTGTCTGTCATGTTGACGTGATAAAATATGATTCATATTTTCTGTCTGTCTTCTCAAGTTTTTTCAGTAATCAATCAACATAAAATTTGTTGCACAATCTTTACACACAGACTAGAGGACGTGTCTTCTAAGTGTTTTTGAGTATCGGCTATAAATTCAACAGACGACATGCTGCTAAATGAAATAAATTCTATATCTGTGAAAATGCCTTTAGTTAAAATAGTTATAGCGGTCGCTCTAGAGTGAGTAAGTTTAAGCTGACCTATTTATTTTTATGATTAAAGGCAAAAGATTCTGGAAGGAGTTTAAAAGCCCGAAACATAAATTTTCTCTTGCATAAACTCAAAAAAGAAATTGTGTTTCTTACCTGAGGCTCATCAATCGTCAGGACACCCTCATAGTCGCTCTCCAAATTGAAATTGTCATCATAGTTAGTGCTACCATATGTGTCTAAGTGCGCTTGCCGGGAAAATCTGGGGCTGGCCACCGCCGCTTTGAGGACGAAGAGTCCGAACAGAAGCCGCACAAGCATCCTCATAGTCCACCTTGACAAGGGCAGAGAGTCGTAAAGTCAGTGGGGAACGTGTGATTAAAATGTTTTACAGATGTATGAGAAGTACAGCACATTACAGGGAAATTAAACACTCACAAGGTGACTTTATTCACTTAGTTGTTTATTGTCGCTTGCCCCGTGCAACCAAAATGTAAAAAATGACATGAAAAAAGACGTGTACGGCAAATTTCCTTAAATAAAACACCTTTAAACTGGTTCATTTTTACAGTACAAAGACATCTGTTGTGAGTAATGAGGACATGGTATGTACTAAAATACAGCAGCAGAGCATGCCTTTGAACCTGACTCCATAACCAGTTCACGATACTGGAAGGATAACCAGTCTACAGTGCTGCACACCAAAGCTTGACTTTGGGTTCCATCTGTAAGGTCAATGAATTCATTATCATGGTGCAGACAGCTCAGGGGATCAAAATGTGAGGGCCTCCTGCTTTGCTTTAGCCAGTTAGCCAGAGGCTTTCTTTTCCATGGAGCAACCATCTTGGCTTAAATCAGTACTTGTCTGTGGTATGTCAAAGGTCAAAAGTCAGAGTTGATCTGATAATGAACCAGGAGAGGACTTTGTTTAGTCTCATTAAGGCTAGAGAATTTTAGAAATTCACTTTCAGCCTGTGGTATTTACGGTTGAAGTAAAGCTTTTGGGGATATTTTATCATATAATGGGATGCTTTAAAAGTGGAAAATCAAAATTAGTATGAGTAATTTTTATCATATGGCCCTGGCCTAGATACTATAGGTGCTGTCCATAATCTTCTGCACAGATCTACTTAGTTCACCAAGGTTGGTCAGTTCTTAAGTATTATTCTAAAGTGGGAAGCGCTAATAAGATCAACATATGTTAATTGGTGCTTAATTAGCTGGCACCACAGACAGTGAGCTTACGACTTTAATCGTTTGTCAGTATGCTAGTGTGTCAGTGTTCAAAACACACTAATAGCAGGTGCAGTCTCACATTGGAACTGATATATTTTTACAGATTAAAGAGAGTCCTGTAGGGCAGGACAGAGAAATGGAGCGCAAGGGAAGAGAAGAAGAAGAGTTTGACGAAGAGAGTAGACAAGATGTTGGCCCTCAGGGTTAGATGGAGAGAGCGAGGAAAGGACTGAGTAGAAGAGAGCAGCAAGAGAGCAACAAGAGTGAGGGAGAGGGAGAGAGAGAGGTTTCTAAGCTGACTCGACCCCTCACCCTTCACAGAGGGCCTTTATGAGGCCCGGTCGCTGCCTGTCTCAGCACTCAAACTCCAAATTCCACCGAGGTTTGTGGACAGGATGGCAGCGAGTTACAGCTGCAAGGAAAAGCTTCATTCAGCAGCAACGGCACTCAAACACGCACACACACACACACGCATGCGCACACACACACACACACACACACACACACATAGATTCACGTTCACGCACACACTTGGAAAGACGCAATCCTCTCACAGATGCACACTCTGTTTTAACACACCTATCTTTCAGAGAGAGAAAACTGAGAAACCTCTGCTGCTACTATTTTGGGATGAGGACAGATATAAAACCAAAAAAACAGCTTCCTAGGTTATTTAAGTCATGAATCTAACCTTGTCAGTATGAGAGGGACAGAGTTAATATGCAAATCAGTCTCTTCGCTGTCCCTCCAACATCAACTTAGTGCACTCTGCTGCGATAACTTGATCTGACTGGTTATCATTGCTATTTAAACAGACCGCCCGTCATGGAGCTACGCAGTCCAGCACAGCTAGACTGAACGAACTATACTAAATACAGAGGTGTGCTTTTACGCAGGCCATCACAGTGTACAGTGTGTGGAAAATGTATGTATGTAAGACTGGAGCCTCCAGACTACTTCTCTGTTATGCTTGGCTTTGCATTGGGCATTCCTGATATTCAGTGATTCTGCCTTTTCCCCTCAAAACCCACAAGCAAATAAGTGATGCCCACTTGGCTGTGGGGCGCAAAACGATCTGGGGTATTTGGACTGCAAGAAGGTTTAATATGTATTGAAAAAATCCTGTATCAAAGCAGGTGACTAGGCAGTGAGACTAAGTATGATATGCACTTGTATGTACTTATACTTTGAGGGAGAATATTTGAGGAAAGTTTTCAATTATTTAAGATTCTCAGCAAAGTGGAAGATGTTTTCTGCAGAATTTGAGCAAAAGATGTTATGAAAAGGTGCTATTTGTACACTTTTTCATGAACACCTGCTGTTATTTCACAGACTAAGGTCATTTTTCGCAAATACATACACTACAAGAATATGTAACGACATTTGAAGAAACAACGAGAGATAAAAAACCCTTAAATTTGATACTGTAAAACACCTGTCTAACACACCTGAAAAACATGTAAAACATTACTTACCCCCCAAAAAATCACGTAGAAAGGCAAAGTATAAGAATGGCACCTGCGTATCTTCAAGAGTAAACCCAGGAGAAACATTAAAGCCCCTGCCACACCATCTTAGTTGTGTTGTAGCTCCTTTTTAAAACCCTGAATAGGAGTGTTTTTGGAGGGGTTAGCTGTGCAACTCTTCCTGCCTAATCCTCTGCACCAAAGAACCATTCAACCAGCAAGATGAAGATAGCACCAAAAACTCTTACCTCCGTCTCCTGCTTTCCCGAATGGTCCCGTCAGCCGTGATGGAGATGCTGAGGGCTCCGGGACTTGGCCAATGGTGAGAGGTCGCACAGGGTGCCTTGAAGAGGGAGGGTGTGTGTGTGAAGTGTGTGAAAGGTGTGTGTGTGTGAATTTGACAAGTGTGTAGACGTGTGTGTATGTATAGGTCTGTGCGCTCTGGCAGACCTGAGTGCCCTGCCGCTTATGTGTGAAGGTAGGCACTGAGACTGATTGGACCAGAGCAGATTGCTTTTGGTCACTCAGAGTGCACCCACCCCACACTGTACAACCACATGCACAACCCTCTCAAACATTACACACACACTATACACACACACACACACACACACACACACACACACATCAGACACAAAGAAACAGAGAGTAAAGGCCTACCACTGGCAAAATATCCGGTTATCCCTTTTAAGAATATGCATTTTTTTTCCATGAAGGTGGCTCAGTCAGATTGAAATATTTCCCTGTGTTTTTCTCAGGTGAAACTCCGGCATGTGTTGCTTTCATGTATGAGGGGGATCAACGGGGACCTTATACACAATGGGACCTCTGTAAGAAGCCCCTGTTAGCATAGTGCTGAGAGGAAGTCCCTGATTTAAGGAAGGCCTCTGTCCTCCTTGTGGGTTGAAGCAAATTTCTCTTTGCACCATCAGCTGCTCAGTGTTCTGCTTTAACTACAAGCCTGACTTTAGTTGTAGGAGAACTATGGATGTCTTAACTGATGGAAAATATTCTGATCAGGGTTCAGACCCCTAAGGCAAGTGATTCTTCTTCAGTCCTGTGCAGATGTAGATTAAAGGAGATTCTACAGACCTGCGTAGACAGCCGGGCTCATTACTGTCCCTTGTTGAAACAAATATGGGACACATACACAAATGCAAACACAGAGAGCCAGTTAGCATTATTTGGCCATGGTTTTGTCTGAATCTGTCCACTTCTCCATCAGGATGTAGCTCTAGACCTTATGATGAATGAGTGCCATACTGTTGCCATACTTTTAGCTAACAATTTTAGCTGCTAGCCATAATTCATAAATGTTCTTTTTAAAAATACTATTAGCTAGCTGTTTTAGCCACATTTACAAGCAACTGACACTTATTAATATTACTTTATTCAAATTAGATGAGTCAGTGTTTCCATATATACCTTAGCTATTGCAATAGTGTGTGAAATATTTGCTGAATTGGCCAACTGACTTGAGCTTATGCAGCTTATGCAGAAATGCATTTACCTAGGAAGATGAATGTTTGAGCTAAGACTGACATCACTCCAAAGTAGAGCAAATTGTAGTTGCAAAGTTGAAAAAGCAAGAAAATAGCCATTCATCAATCATACAGCACTTTCCTGGATAGAACCTGGACAATGCACTGCATTTTTAGCTAGTCTGGTGTGGCTGCCCCAACTTTCTGAGTTGTAACACCGACTTGGGGTGTCCGAATTTTCTGCTGTGGAGCTCAGAAATGACCACTTCCTGCTTCACTTCGACATAGCTTCCTGTTCCAAAAAACAAAGCCATTGTTGAAGTGATTTAAACCTGCATCCTTTCTGGAGGCTATCACATGGCTATACTTTTGATTGCAAAAAGGCTTCTCTTTGAGTTCATTAGCTATTAGCCAATAAGCAAGTGGTTTCACGGTTATACCTGTCTCTTCATGTCACTTTTGGTTTCTTGCAATCAGGATGGCGACAGCAGAAATGTTAAAGGATGCAAAACTGGACTTCAGATTATCTGGTATGTCCATCTTTTATACTGTCACTGTTAGTATGCTAACATATTTAGGAGCCTACTCTTTACATATCTAGTCTGTGATCTACTAATAAATTAAAATAAATACAAACTGTAAAAAAATCTATAACTGTAATTTTTGCAAATAGCACATCAGTATCTGATATTGGATGTGGCTCCTCCGAAGGTTATGAATAGTAATCAAAGTTCCTAAACTGTTTTTTTAACAAAGTGTAATGATTCCTAAGGTTGGTTATTTTATTATTTTTACTCATTGCTCACAAGGCCCTTGAATTATTTTATGTTTTAATCACCACATATGCTACCTAAATAAAATATGTTTGGCCTAAATGTGGCTCACATCTGCAATTTTCTAATGGCCACAGTCCTTGACTGATATGCTGACTATTGAGTTTGACTGTCTCTTTTCAACAAGTCCACCTTATATGGGTTACATGTCAAGTGTGTTGTGACATCTGGCTCATGTCTGGCTAGCCCTGTGGCACAAATCTTTCTATTATCTGGGTAGATAATAAAATACATGTTTACTTTCTAATGAAAACCATTGCACAGATATATTATTACTGTTTCAGGGTTATAGTGATCCAAAGTGCTTGATATATTATGTTAAAAGGAACACCAGGATATGAGGTTGTTCTTAGAAGTTTTATTTAAATTGAAGAGAATTCAAATGACATCTTATCTCAAATTATTCAGAAAAAGCAGTGACCAAAATTAAAAAGTGTCTTGGTATTTTTTATAAAAACAGTTCTCACATTGTTGTGTACAAAACATTAAGGACTGTTGGCCAGGAATATTCACAGGATTCCACTTTTATTCCTCCAGTTTTAAATAAAAATAAATTACCTACAGTAAATAAGCAAATTTCTAGAATAGAGTAATTTTCTGAAGAAAAGCAAGACCACACACCTATAAGAACACAAGACCAGTTATTTGGCTTCAAGCCCAAAGATATAAAGTAGTCATAGAAAAAAAAAAATAAAAGTTGTATTTTGACTTTGCATTTAGAAGCTTTAGCTTCTGTTCAATATTACATAATGACAATTAGTCTCCAAGCTTTTTACATGCCATAAATACATATTGTCTTCCTATCCATGTACAGTTATGCTAAACTGCAGTACATTTTGGTTCAGAAGTATTCATGCAGCTGTTTACACCTGCATAAGGCACAGCTAGCGGTCAATAACCGCAATTAAAGCTTCTAACCCGTCAGTAGTGTCTTTTAGATCTTATCAGACTTAACTAAAAAAGGTGTTTCCAAGACACAACAATAAAATAAGTTCATGCCAACTAATGTCAGATACTTTACAAACATGCAAATATGTATGGCTTCACAATTCTCATTTACCAAATCAACTTCAAGGTCAAGTCATCATTTGTGGAAAATAAGAATCGGCCTAAGAAACAATGGTCATTTTTCTGTTTAGATGACAATAGACCTAAGGAGACGGAAACACATGATGACATCTCTGGGAATTGGTGGTTGAATTTCATTGCCGTCCAGTCGGAGGTAGCGGAGTCGAGGAGCACTTTCATTAAGTGAATCGCCCAGATCTTCGACAGACACGGGACAGACACTTGAGCCACTTACGGCTGTAAATGAAAAAAAGGGAAGTTAATGCAATAAGAATGGATAGATTCCAAATGAAAAATTCTAAAGAACTTTCCTTTAAGTAACTCCAGCTTAAATTAATTTCTGATTAAGCAGAAAAAAATATATAAGGCTTACTTTTGATCTTATTGTGGTCAAGGTGAAGATGCTCAAGGCCTGAGGGAATGAGAGGAACATCAGTCAGCTGGTTGTGGGACAGCTGCAAGTCCAAAATGCTGGAGATGTTAAACACATTTTTGGGGACCCCACTGCTAGCAAGCTTGTTGTGGTTGAGCCTCAGAAATGCCACTTTGGGCAAACCTTTGAAGTAGCCAGGTGGGATCTTCTCAATGTTGTTGCCATCAAGGAAAAGCTGGGTGGTGGAAGGTGGTAGCCCAAGAGGCATGCTACTCAGCTGGTTCTTAGCTAGATTAATCTGTACCAGGTTGTTCAAACCCTTTAGGCTGACTTCAGTCACAGCGTCATCCATCAGCTTGTTCCCCTGGAGGTCCAAAAGAGTAAGTTTATCCAGGCCGATGAAGACACCTGCAGGGATCTTGGAGATTCGATTGCGAGACAGACGTAAATGCTCCAGGCTGGCTGGCAGTTGTGATGGCACTGAAGACAAGAGGTTATCATCCATGTACAGGTGCACCAGGTGAGTCATTGCACTGAGGACACCTTCTTCCACTCCTTCACTAGTGATTTTATTGCGGTTAAGGTTCAGCCAACGCAGCTGGGTGGCATTCTGCAAGGCATCTGCCGACAGTACTTCGATCATATTGCTCTGCAGATAGAGGTACCATGTGTATGGAGGGATTTTAGGGATATTCTTCAAGCTTTTATTGTCACAATAGACAGCACGAGGGAAGTTCGGTGGGCAGCGACACTCTTTAGGGCAGGCTTGAATCTGGGCAATATATTCCTCATAAGGCATGTCCTGGCTGACAGTTAGCCCAACCAGGCACCAGATGCTGAGAAGCTTCAGTAGAAGTTCCATTTTGCTGCTCAGCCTGTGTTAGAAATGTTTATAAAAGAAGAGAGTATTACGGTCAGCAAGCCCCACAGACAAATGTTTTTCCTTTAAAAAATGTTAAGCAGTTATTCCACACTGCCTTAAGAATAGTGCAAAGAGACTAGACATCTAATCTGAAGAGCATTAGACAGGAAGTAACATATCGGAACCTTTGAGGGATTAGGCCCATGCAGTAACTTCTGACCCCCTTGACTAGCAACAGTATTTGTAAGGTGTTTGATGCAATATGTCTAATCACAGGTAGAATATATAAATCATGGCTATCATCAAATACATTCGAATTAGTGTACTAAGTGTTCGCAAATTCGAAATGCATCCCAAATTAGTCCCCACCACCTACTCTATCATTAATTCATTCACGAAGGCAAGCAGCCAGCTGAGAAGTAGTCTACTCATCCGGGGGTTTACTTGCCTTCCAATTACATGTAAATCTCAAAACACCGGAAGCAAAACCAGGTCAACTTTAATTGTATTAGGGCAGTCTAGAAGCTCAGGTGTAAAGGTGTCAGTGCATGCCAGCTTCAGTCTGCACATCTGATGCAGTGATGCATGCAGACAAAAACATATTCACCTAAACATGGCAAATGCAAATGGTGCTAACCCCTGACAGGGGTAAAGGAAGATTAGAGGTGTGATGTTGCAGAAAAGCAATAGATTGAAAGCTCTGCAAGTAAGAAGTAAAAAATAAACGAAAACAAGAACAAACAAAAATCTAAAGTCAGCTTTGCCATCTTCTATCCACTCATCTCCTAAGCCACAACTTGATTCCTCTCAGCTACCATCTGGTGCTTGTTTAAATTCTTGATGCACTCCATGTTTGTCTGGAACTCATTTTGGGTAGCTTTCCATAGATGGCCACACTTCAAAGACAAAGGCGGATAACCTCTGCTCAGAGATGTGCCCCTCATTTTTCACTGTAGAAAAGCCAAAGCTTTGTCAATTAGCTTTGGAGTAGAATACTTAGTGCATTGGCAGCAATGTAATTCATGCTTTTATAAAGTTTAAACCCAGTTACTAAAGCTGCAAGATTAACAAGTACCAACCACCAACCCTATAATTCAGACAGTATAAATGTCTTTGCCTTCCAGTCCAGTCCATCTTACCTTTAGCCCGTAAAGTTTCCTTTTGTGGTGTCCTATCAAGTGTGGTCTCAAATGATGAGGATGGCTTTTACGTCCCTCTATTTGTACCACTGGCTTTTTCATTCAGGGTGTGCAAGCCTGTCACTCAGGATGACGTTAAAGCTTCTCTTGGCCAGATAGAGTCTCCCAGGATCAATGGTCATAATCCTTAATAGATGTGTACTGTGCTAAGTCTTTTCAGTACCTGAGCCATGGCACACTTAGTTTGCTGACTTCCATGTAAAACCATTGGTGGTATAATTGATTTAACGCCACTTGAATGTACCTAAGAGTCCTTAATCAACCTTTTGTGCTAATTTTATTCATCTGTTGTCCACTGTGTGAATGCGATTAGTGGGATAAACAAAAAGTACACACAAATACAGCTCAGTATATTTGTCATGTACAGATGATCATCTCCACCTCCATATCAATGTTTAAAATAAATACAGAAAGTCAACAGTTGTCAACCCTGTCTTCACAGATGGCAGGCACATGATCAACAACAAAAAAAAGAATATGGGAGGGAATTGCTTGGGGATATAAATCTCAGTTTAACTCTTTCTGAATAATTCAAGTAGTATAATACTTCAAGTAAGTAAAATGCTCCTTTTTTAAGAAATATCCATGGTTTAATCAAAAATACTGGGATGGAGCAGAGCATTATCTAAAAAACCTGCAGGAATTGGACAGTTCTTTGAAATTACCATAGAGAAGAAACAAAAGGTGATGCTCATAAAAAATTCCACAATTCAGTTGAATTTTAAAACATTAGGATTTTCCTGAGCAAATCTGACATTATTAAGAGGGGAGGCACGTTGTTGGGCGTTACTGCTAAAGCATCAAGCACAAAGCTGACGCACTCTGCTTAAGTACAAAACCTTGCCGGAAGACATGAGGGGTTATGGGAGGGAAGTCATACTTAAGCTGAGGAGTTTTTACTGCAGGCTGGCCTTGCAAAATGTTTTGCTGAAGCTAGCTTACATCAGAATTGGTGACCTTTCAACATGCGAGCATAAGACTGTGCTCAATTCTGGCAGTGACGGCAGAGCCTCGAATACAACAGGATAATCCCAGCTCACTTGTGAGGATAGGAGCAAAGCTCATCCATGATCAGCCATGCAAGCCCATTAGAGCTCCTCCAGTGTTTGCCAATGTGCACCTGTGCACAGTGATTATTCCTTAACACATGTTTGTGATCCTCTACAATCAGTTAAACATCCAGACATTGGTCCGAAGCACATTCAGAGGAATTATGCATAAAAGACAGGTTGCTATCTACAATAGTTGAAAGGACACACATTTCATGTTAGCAATGCCTTTACTGTCCTACTGGGTTAGCCAAAAGCAGCTCCTTTACTTGTGATAAAAGACATGTAACGGCATGTTGAGCTGTCCAATTTGTCCAATTCAACATGATGCATTTCTGTCTGACTCCAGTCTTTGCACACTTTGCAGATACTGAAATTGATTTACATGCAACACAGTCTGTTAATGTTGTACTCTAAATATGCTTTCACTGCGCTACTTTACTATGACCAATGAGCAACATGGCGATAAAGTCAGGATTTATTTGATTCATTCATTTTACACACAAATATGCTATTTTACAGGAGCCCCCAAAGAGAGAGAAGCCAAACACATTAAGGTCTCAGAAATACTATCCGTATTAAAAGGTTAAGAGGTCATCTATTGTCATTTTTTTTAGTTTTTAATGAGTCATGGCTTCATAGATCTGCAAAGTGGAAACTGTATTTACTAAAAACAAATGTTGGGTAATATCTGCCTGACAAACTAAGGGGAAACACATGCAGGCGAATATGATAATGCTAATTTCCTGCCAGGGGCTTTGTGTCAGAGCCAGCTATGTTAATTACACAATGGCTTGTATTTGCAATGTATGAGTTTTGCGTGATTGGTTCCATTTGTTGAAATCCTCTTCATGACTTTGAAATATTTGGAAGAGTTGGCATGGCTTTCTGTGTCCACAAAGGAAAGAAAATGTGTTTCTGGGTAATGGGAATGGGAAAAATACAGGTTTGGCAGTAAATGCGACTTTCCAAGATGTTTATTTGGAAACTTCAAAAGAACCACAGTTGTTTCTTTGCGATTCAGTCCTTCCTAGGTGTGAGTGTGTTAGTAAAATGGCTTTAAAATTGATTAAAAAAGTGTCCAGCTCGATCATGATTATAAGAAGTGATATTAAGTGTAGGTTTTTAAATAGAGGTTAGTAAAGTGAAACCATATCAAAGATAAAGAGCAATCTCATCAGATATCTGCACATTCTCTGAACTCTTTCCACTAATCTCTCAAACAGACTCATTGCAAATGAAAGCCAAAATTATCTTTACCTGCTTTTCATGTAGCCAGGTGAGTTTTGGATCTTGTGCTCCTCCAATGATTAGCTTTGATGATTGTCTGCAGTCTCAGTGGTCTGAAGCAAAAGCCCAGCCTAGCCCTGTTTCTTCTATTGTTATTGTTCTGATTCCCCCAAGGCTGCACCTTGGTCACCGGTGGAACCGAGAAGATGGAGCGTGTGTTGTTGGTGGGAGGACGATTGTGTGCGAGCTGGGATGTCCCTTCAGAAGTCTGTGTTGCCTACTTTTTGCCAGCCCAGCAGTTTTTTTTTTCTGCATCTTTTTGTCTTCCCCCCATTTTTTTCCCTTTTTTTCTAGAACATGAAGTCATCCTTGAACGATTGACGGTTAAGCTGATGTCACTCTACCTTTAAATGGATGTTTTGCTCTTTACTCATCAATCTGGGGGATGGACGCATTTTTAGTTATGGCTCATTTCAGCTCAAATGCCTTGGGGTGAATTTTTTTAGGGTGTAAGGTGAGGTTAGAAGGCACTTTACACCCAACTTTTCACAGGACAAGTCTTGTTTTTTGTTTCTCCTACATTGTTCATACAAGCACATATGTTTTTTTTTCTGTATTATTAAAGCATATTATAGGATATTCACTATAAAGCACCGTGAGGCAACTGTTGGCGCTATCTAAAAAAAAAAAATTTAATTACACTCAGTGATTCTACTCACCTAGATTGTACTAGAGAATATTTTACACTGTTTCACTGCAAAAACCACTCCAGAAAACAAAGATTTTCTTTGTGTCTCAAACCACAATTAAAGTTAACCACTCAAAGTAGAAAGACATTTCAGGGAAAACTGTAATTTTAGTAAATGTGACATAATTGACATCAATTTATTGTTCTAATGCAAGCATTTGTACTTTTTTCACTGTGATGTTGGCAAATATTTATCCATGGGGATCCAAACCAAGCATAAAGACTTAAATCAAACAAAAGGTGTGCACATTTCTGCTCATTTTCTTCTTGCAGTTCTAGCTGGGCTTTTATTTTTTTTTATTATTTTTATTTTCTTTTTGCAATACTAGGCTTTCTGTGAAAAGGTCTGTTACATTGTTCTATTTATTCCTATTAAAAGGCTCTTGGTCCAAAGTTCTTAAGGCAAAAGGTGAAAAAAGTTAAACAATTTTAAGAGAACTATAGTGTGTAAGCTTAGTGGAAATTACAATAACTGGGGTGATTGTGGATTGACACAGTTTATGAATAAAAATAGAGATAAACATAAAGAACAGCTGGAGACAGTCTGGACTGAAGGATGATCTTTGAAACTGGGCCGCCAGGCTACAACAGCTGATTATACTTTCACCTACCATCACAAGCAGGAAGATATTAGGCTTAAGGTTTTATAAAAGACTTTATTGTCTAGACACAGGCAGCAGGAGCTCTACCCAGGATTTAAATAAGGGCGGCACAGGAGGAAAAGGAGGAAATTGTCCTACACTTGGAATACAATTGTATAAAAACATAAGACATGTGAAAAAGCTGTTAAAGCAAACATGTCACATTTTGTAATGGTGGTAGTGGTGAGGCGCAAGCTAATTCTTTTACCTCCAGACTTGAATCAGGTTTACCTGGGCAAAAACAGCTAAAACAGACTGGATGACATTGGGAAGTGGCGTGTTTCCAGCATCCAACGTCAGACAGATAACTTTTCATAATTGGGTCAAACTGACTTTTACAGCAGGATCGAATTACAGGAACCTAGCATGAGTCAAATGTGACATCTGGAATCAGTTTACATAATAACTATAAATGCCACGTATAATCAACTAACCTACTCTCTTTAAATGGTGTCTGATCTAATAAGAAAACCTAGACTAATGCGCCAAGAAAGACGTTGTTCCAGCGCATATGGTGCATATCAGCCAGGATTAGCAGTGTTGTTACAGTTTGTGTAAAGCTTTGCAAAGGCGCTGGTGATCCTGTGTAAGTTGTAATGAGTGAACGTTAAGTACATACCTAAAGTCAGTATCCGTGTTACTAATTAATTATGCACAATGCAATGGTACCCATTGATAATGAGGTGTGTGCATTATATACATTATAGATGAGAGAGTTAATCACTGTGAAATTATCTACAGCTGATTAGGACTCAAGCAAGGCTCAAAATAAAAAACAGCTAAACCTCAGGCTTACATGTAATGTAAGCCTAACAACATGTTCAGAATGATAAGTATGATATTTGGCAGCTGTATTGGTTGCCATGTTAATCATCTCATATGGGCAGAATCTGAAGTTAGGATGAAGTGGAATCAAATATTAGTTAATTTTGCAGATTCAAACCTAAAATCGGACTAAATTCAGACCTGATTATTACCCAAAAGGGTTAAATTGATGTATTTAAATTATTATTCACATAGGTGTTGTTTGCAAAATAAAAAAATATGGCTGTAAACTGTTAATATTTTCAGATAAAATGAGATGAGATGGCAGATGGCTGCCCCTCCCTGAGCCTGGTTCTGCCGGAGGTTTTTTTCCTGTTAAAAGGGAGTTTTTCCTTCCCACTGTCGCCAGAGTGCTTGCTCATAGGGGGTCATATGATTGTTGGGTTTTTCTCTGTATGTATTATTGTATGGTCTACCTTACAATATAAAGCGCCTTAAGGCGACTGTTGTTGTGATTTGGCGCTATATAAATAAAATTGAATTGAACTGTATTGAATAAAATGTCATAGTTTGTACATGTTGAAACTTCTGCTGTGTTGAGGCTTGCAGAGATTTATAAACAATCTTTTTTAAGTTCTAAAACAGGAACAGATAATGAAAATTGGGCATTTTAGCCTCTGACCAGCCTCTGCTGAGGATCATTTTTCTGGCGATATAGGCACCATTTGGTCCGTTTAAGATCTGCAGTTTAACCTCATGGTGAGAAGAATATACAAACACAATATGCAATTAAGTAATTGAGGAATTAAGGTTACATTTTTATTAAAGCCACAGTCTGAATTAGATACAAAGTAAAGATGTTAATAAGTATACTTTGTAGCGGTGTCTTTGACACCTCACAAACATCTCATATATTCATGCAAAAAATAAGGTCTTTAGAGGCACACCCTTACTGCTTGGTGGGAAATTAAGATGGTAAGATGCATTTGATTAATTAAAAGTGTGACCACCTAAATAACAGTGGTTTTGTAAGTTTGATGGTATGGAGCATTGAATTGTGTTAATACAATGACACAACCTCACAGTACTGGGCATCTGAGCAAATTCACTCTAAGGTCAGACCATGCAGTACTCAAAAAAACTGCAAAAAACCCAAGAGTTATATTTCAGATTCTACAGGCCTCAGTTAGCAAAATGTTAAAGTTCATGACAGCACAAGGAAAAAGACTGAATGAGTATGTTTGGAAGGGTTACCAGAAAAAAGAACATTTTCTCTAAAAAGAACATGGCAGCACAGCTTGGGTTTGCAAAGTTGAATCTGAACAAACCACAAGACTTCTGGAACAACGTCTTTTGGACACACTAGACCAGAGTGGACACGTTTGCTCTATGCCTGACAAAAACCAAACACAGGATATCAGCACAAACATCTCATGCCAACAATGTCAGGGATGGTGGTGGAGGGGGGACGATTTGGGCTTGTTCAACAGCCACAGTACCTGGTCACCTTGCAGTCATTGCTCCTCTGTATACCAAAGTATTCTAGAGTCAAACGTGCAACAGCTCAATCTAGGCCAAAATTGTGTCATGCAACAAGACAGTGATGCAAAGCAGAGCAGAAAATGCACAACCTAATGGCTGAGAAAGAAAATAATCAAGGTGTTGCAATGGCCCAGTCGAATTACGGACCTCACCGTGATTGAAATGTTGTGGTGGGACCACGAGAGAACTGTGCATGCCAACAAACCTCTATGCATAAACAAATGCCCACAAACCAATGAACTGAAGCCACGTTGTAAAGATAGTGGGCAAAAATTCCTCCACGACAATGTAAGAGACTGATAAAGTCTTAGAGAAAAGGATTACTCAAAGTCAATGCTGCTAAAGGTGGTGCTACAAGCTACTGAATCATGGGTTGCACTTAATTTTTCACAGGACTGAATAAGGTCCATTTTTTATCGCATGACTGTATATGTAATCTCATATTTAATAATGATACATTTTCTTGCGAAGGAAAAGAAAGCATACAACGTTCCAAACACATCAACTTTAGATTAACATTCAGTCAGCATGTTTAAATGGATCGTACCTCTCTGAAAAGGAATGTGTGGGTTTTACGTTTTTTTTCCCTCCTTCATACCATTAAGCCCACATTTCTCAGACTCTGAGTCACTATTAGTCTGAAAGCACATCATTCTTAAGATGAACATAAAACGTGATGCCTACTTTGTTCCCTACAGTTTCTTTGCAGAAGGTGTGTAATAATAATAATAATAATAATAATAATAATAACAACAATAATAATGATAATAATCATATTTATCACAGCTGTCAGCAAAATAGAAAGTTAAAAATAGACCTTGCTGGACACAGTAAGATAAGTGAGAGTGGTGAGTCCTCCCCTTTAGTTTTGAAGGACCACAAGGAACCTTTACTGTAAAAACAATAATTTTGAAATCTTCAGCCACTTGTGGTTTCTATTTGAGAAAGCTGGGAGGGTAGATTTACAGCAAAAATAATTTCTACTTAAGCTGATTTATCAAGCAAAACCCTGCAACCCCTGCATACCTCGTGGACCAGCACAGCTGTTTTGCACAGCTGAATAGAAATGTACACGATAGGTTCTCTGTGCAGCCCCTTTAAATTAATAGCTAGAGAGAAACCTGCTGAAAACAAGATGAAGATGAAGACCACTATGCACTGTGCTTTGAAAAACATTTAATGTAAATAGTATGTTTAAAGCACACTAGCAGGCCTCAGAGAACAAATAAAGAATCTTCTGTCCATAATAGAAATGTTATAAGATGTTATTTAAGGGTTCATTTCATTAGCCCTTCTTCTTCTACTCGTTTTGCAGTTCCATAACTCAATAGCGGTCATGTATTTACTTATAAAGATTCCTATAAAACTCATACATTTTTTACAAGTGTTACAAAATTGAAATTTAGACTAACCTGCCAATAGGCGTGAATGTGGGTATGAATGGTTATCTGTCTTCCGGTATTAGCCCTGCAACAAACTGGCGATCAGTTCAGGTTATACCCACCTTTAGCCCTTGCTGCTGGGATACACCCCCAGCATTTCTAGGAAATAAGTCCCAAATCCAGGATATCAGATTAGATAACTCAATTCTTTACATTTACACTACGTAAGACTTGTAAGTTATTTATAGGCTTATATATAGGCAAGGTTACCAATGATATCATGCAAATATGTTCAAACATAGTTCGTTCAACTGTGTTTAATTTTCTTACAATGAATCCATGAACAGTTACTGAGTCAAAGGTGTCAAAAGAAGTCATGAAAAAAGGAAAGAAAATACTAGACAGATGTAGTAACCTAATAAAACAGATACACCATTCGATCAACATGAAATTGGTGCCATTTTGATGTAATGCTGGTAAGAAACATTTATCAGTATTAAACACCAACAACAACATAGTAATGAAAGCACCTTAACTGCAAAAGCTGTAGTTTATTATCAAAGAGTGGCGCCAAAGGGTGCATGCAAGTAAAGAAAATGTTGTATACAAATTAGTAATGTGAATGACAGCAAATAGTTAGGCTTTAGTTAGTATACAGAAACAATCTAACACAATCTCTAGAATACATCATTCTATCATCTCAAGATACAACTAAACAGACTGTAGCTTTAATAGCAATTTATTCTGAACAGAATTCTAATCCTTTGAAGAACTAGTTAGTAATTAGGAGAAAACAGACATTTCTTAGTCGATTACCGTTTATTCAGTAAAAAAAAAAGTCAGTCATTGGAACTTCATATAATTTGTTTCAAACCAGTTTAAAGTATGCAATATATAATGGCAGACAAGTTCACAACACTGATATATTCCCTAAAACTGCTTTGATGAGAAGACGACTGCAACGTAGCTGCTATTTTACATCCCCCCCATTTTCTTCTTACTCTACACATTAAATCCAAGTATGCAGTCCTTATGTGCTGGTCCTTTGCACAGCAATGGATTATTAATAATAATAAAATCCCTCTGATTATATTATACATGCTAGACACTGAAACATACAAGACAAGGAAAAAGAGAACACTAGGGCTGAATTAAGACATTGGAAAACTCTCGCCATTATTATACTGTGTCTTTATTCAGTGTGCTCAAAAACAAGTTTGGAATGTTTAAAGTGTGTGTTATAATCAAAGCATAATAATCATTCATCTTATGGAGTTTTTGGTTATATTTATATTGTGTGTATTTCGATTTTTTTTAAACTTCATGATTGTTTAACAGTGACAGTATTGGTTGATATCTAAAAATATTGATAATGAGTGATTTGGAATACTTGTTTAATGCCTGTTGAATTTATTGATCTGATTGCACATGCATGCCTTCTTTTGTATCACACATTGGCTAAGCTATAGATTTGTTCTAAAGCTTGGCCAATGTTTCCCAGATTAAACAATACCTATGTCGGAACTGCAAAGGCATGACAGTACTACGAAAGATGTAATATTAGGACTTTTGAATCCAGAAGGTTATGGGCTGAGCTTTGTCATGATGGTAGAGAAGAGCTGGTCCTTATTCGAACATGATATCTGAGGCTTGGCGCAGGCAGTTGGAAGTGTCAGCTGGCATGCTGCTGTGTGTGACATTGTTTCCATCGAGACGCAGATGCTTCAGACGTGAATAGTTCAGGGGTCCCATGAACTTGCAGAAACTTGACAGGTCAAACTCTACAAATGATAAAAAGCGGAGATCGTTATAGCTGCCGTAGCAGTAGGGATTTTTTTTTTTTTTTTTTACATTTTCAACCCCTTAACCTGGTAAAGAGACTGACAAAAGTGCCTTGGAAGTGTGTCAAATCATCATTCCTTCAACTGCTCTGGTTGCAGCTGCACTGAAGTCTTTGAGAAAATGACCCTTCATTTACTGAATTTCCTGGAGGAACCCAACTGAGGGATTAATAAAGTTTTATCTAATCTAATCTAATCTAATCTAGTCTAATCTAATCTAATCCTCAATTGCTATTTTTTCTCATCATATGGGGGAATGTTCTTTTTCTTAACTATGGTTATATCAAAAGAAAAATGGATGATAAAGCAGGGAATGGCAACATTTTAACTGACATGTTGCTAATATGTGCATTAACTGCCCTTGCTTTATCACTCAGATACACCCCTTGATTTGTGTTATAACATACTTAAAAAATAGTGTAATACTGTTCAGTTTTTATGTTAAGTACATTTAAGCTTTTTTTTTAGCTACTTAAAGTTGCCATCCCAAATATATAACTAACAAGCTAGTGCTAGCCTTAGCATCTTAGCCCAAAAGTTTGCTATGTCAGTTTTAAAAAAGCCAAAGTGATATGACTAAAAACGTGAGATCCAAGACTTCACAATTGTCAAAAACTAATCGAAGATGACATAGTTGCTATGCCCATCCTTTATATGCCTGCAGTCTATAGTTTAAAAGAACCTTGATGAACATTTACATTACAATGCCATTTTTGCACAAGCTGTAAAGTTGGAATTGTACATTTGCAATAACACTGCTGCTCCTACTAAGATCACACTTTTAGTAATAATAATAATAATAATAATAATAATAATAATAATGATGATGATGATGATGATGATGTTGTTAAAATATCCATGGCTTTAAATATAAAGTGAAATAAAAACAAAACAAAACATTGCCTTGTGTTAGCAAAGTAGAGTTCTCCTCCATGTTTTTGACAGAGGAAGTCACATAAATATACACGGTTTAATACAATATGGGCTAACCCTTCTTTTCATGTAAAACCACACATGCTGTAGCCAGCATGCCACTTATGTCATTTTGTTATAAAAAAAATGTTTTTGTTTTCAGATTTCAGCTGAAAAAATAAGTAATTTATATTTAAAGTGAGGCTGAATTCTAGCTTAAATTACCCCCCTTTCCTCCTGATCTTATAATATGGATGTTCAGCATAGTTTGGTGTCACATGACTGGCACAGAGAACTGGACATGCTGGCCTGTCAATTTGTTTAGACCACATTTAAAAAGGATCATTTGGGAAGTTCTGAACTTTGTATCAATTATTCTGCTTTTGGAAAATGCTAATGCCAATACTTATGGACAAACTAAATGGCTTCAACCTAGAACCATATGTTTTATATTTGCTAAGCCACGCCCACATTTGAACTATCCAGTCATGTGTATATAATTGGCACAAAACTGCCCTAACTAACCAATTAACCTTGGCCGTATTATTTTCCTATGTTTAGATATTTCACTGAGAACTCAAACTCTGACGCTGCTGTAAAACTTAGAAAACTCCGATTGGCACCTTTAACAAAAAAGGCAAAACATTTAAAATCCTGTGATGTTAAAATGCTGATCACTTACTGTTTATTTCATTTGCCTGAAGGTAGAGTTGCTCCAACTGCTCGTTGACCTCAGGGATGGACTGCAGTTTGTTGAAAGAGAGGTCAAGCTCCAGCAGTGATGTCACATTGAACACTCCAGCAGGGATCCCCGAGTCCACCAGCTTGTTGTGTGAGACTCTCAAGTACTGAAGTGAGGGCAGCTTGTTCAGGTATCCTGCTCCAATACTTTCAATGACATTGTAGTCAGCATAGAGCATTACCAGTGAACTGGGAACACCAGCTGGGAGCTTCTTCAGCTTGTTGTGGCTTACATCCAATGACAGCAGCTTCTTTAGCCCTTTGAAAGCCCCTGAGATGGCTTCAGAGGTTAGGTCATTGTGCTGAAGGTGAATGGAGGTCAAATTCTCCTTGTCAGTCAAGAGTCCAGAGGGAAATTTGGACAGCTTGTTGTTCATAAGTCTCAGCTCCTCAAGGGACTTTGAGGGAGGAATGACTGGCTCTGTAAGGTTGTTGAAGCTGATGAACAACTTCTCTAGGGCTGTGAGTTTGTCAATTGTGCCCTTTGCTATTTTAGCATTAGTGACCTGGTTACTGTCAAGTATCAGCCAGCGCAGTGTGTCAGTAACATTATCAAACACTCCTGCCTTGATCTCGTCAATCTGATTGTTCTGGAGGTACAGGTACTTGATCCCTGTTGGAACTATGGGAACAAATTTGAGCTTGCGGCTGTCACAATACATGGCACTGGGGAAATTGAACGGGCAATCGCACTCTTGATTGCAGTTGGGCCCTGATGGCCCGATCACTGGATTAGGTTGGTAATCATAGTCATAATACTGGCAGAGGGACAGTGTGACCAGCACAGCCAAGATGGGTACACGGAGAGGCAACATGGTGTCTGCTGATCCAATAGACAGAAAGGAAGGGGAGGTAGGAAATAAGATCAAAATGTTAATATTTAAAAGTTGAATATATAAAAAGTTATAAAAAATATATAAGAATAATATGTAAACCTTTAAGTTCAAAATTTGTTAGGATAACTCTTCACCCACCCAAGAGAATGCCACACCCACTCCCCAGTGTATTAAGGCATATTATATGATCAGTCAAGGAAGACATTACTAATTTGGAGAGCACTGAGCCCTAGATTTATTTAATAATGTGTTTGAATCACATCATTATAGCTGCAGCACAAGCCAAACTACATGATAGATGTTTTTTTAAACATGAATTGGAGCAATAACATAATTTGGATGTTCCAAGAACACACAAAAGCAGATATAAATGCTTCGAAGGCACGCTTTACTTTTTCAGCATTGAAAAATACATGCTTTCTGGCTTCATAATTAATGACTCTAACACATATAAAAGCATGCAAAAATCTATATTCGTTTAGGATCATGGCTTTACATACTCAAGTCTGCAGACAAAGGAAAACCAGAATAATTGAATCCAGACCCATGAAAAATGCAGACACTGGATCCAAGAGCAGCAGATTGTTTTCCAAAGTCTAAAGTCACCAAAATCTTTCCAACAATTCTTTAAAATGCATTGTAGATCTATATAAACAAGTAAAAAACTAAGGCTCACACACCCAAATGCAAATGACCAAACTCCTACTTCTGCTTATTAATTGTTAGTGCACATGGATTCTTTTCCTTCTCTGCTGCAGCACCAGCCAGTGCCCTAAAGCCTTGTAGTAACAGTTGGTAATCCTAGATTTATGGAAGAATACTCAAACAGGAAATCACAAATCACAAATCCATGCCCTCAGTCGCAAGCTTACCTGTGCTTCTCTCTCGGTGTGCGTGTGGGGTGGAGGGCCAGTAGGTAAGAAGTGTTTGGTGTTCAAAAACTGGAAGTCTCTGGAGAAAAACACAGAGAGAAAGAAGGAGAGAGGGGGAGGAGAGAGAAGGGTAGATGGAGAGACACAGAGAGGGAATAGGAAGGGGAGGAGAGGAGACGAGACGAGGGGACCGGGGTAGGGGGGGGTTGATAGGAGGCTTCT
>VUQG01022864.1:10038-42951 GCA_015106755.1 Etia nguti | reverse complement strand
TGATAGGAGGCTTCTTCAAATAACTGGAGTCAGGGCATCAGATAAATTGAAGATGTCATCAGTATGAATGTCTGAAAGAGCATCATCCAAAAAGTTTTGTAAACTAACCAAGAGCAGGTGCATCAAGTAACAGAAATATTGCACCATATACGACTATAATAAAAGTAGTTTTCCCTTATTATTGTTACTTGTCACTATTGCAGTCAAACCATGTCATTGCATTTGTTCACACTAGTAAAACCAAACCAGAATTTTAGTAGGTTGTGTGTGGAAAAACTCAAAGGGCAGGAGAAGCTATGTCTGGAAAAATTTGAAAACAATCTCTGGCAGACCCGTAACGCAGACACTGGTCATGAAAAAGAATAAATTCAGCTGTGAATCAGGCTTTGGAAAATTTGACCAAGAAGATAAAAACAGCCAGAACAGACTTACATAACACTTGACGTAAATATTTCTTCTCCTCTGTTTTTGACCAAAAAAGCGGGTCAAAGCAGATCCAATTGATCCCATATGTCTACGATATAAATTATTGTACTTTTCATTCTTGCACCCTTTATTTTCCTTCCCCACAATCTTTTACAGTGAATCTCTGTGTCATATTCATTTATAAACAAACAGTGAGAGAAAAGAGGCCCATGGTGGCCATAACTTCTCTAAATAGTGCAGCTGAATAAGGAGGGTTGGGGGAGTAAAGGGCCAAATGTTTCTCTCATTTGTTGGTGGGCATCCATCATACCATCAATGCATTCCAGGAAGTGGCACCTGGATTTAATTGGTTGCAGTGCAGCCTGTTACCCAACTCACATATAAATCATAAACACCTTCCTTGACACACCTCTTAAATTTTCATGGAGAAAACTCCCTTAAATTCTAACAACAGAGTTCTTTTTAACAGTTGGATCCTCGCTAAACATAAGTAAATAAGTAAGTAAGTAAAATGTATTAATATAGTGCTTTTCACAGATAAAAATCACAAAGTGCTTCACAATAAAGAGAATGAAAAAGAAAAAGAATGGAAATAGAACAAATAACAATGTAAAACAGTAAAATACAACATAAAAACAACAAATTAGTTGAAAGCTTAATGACATAACATAATGACATGCAAAGGTTTCCACAAAGCTATTTGGTTCTACAATCAATGCAAAGTACTGTATGCAGTTTAAGAAATTAAAAGGCCAATGAGGCATTAATAGTTTTGCAGAGTTTGGAGAGGCAGGGGTCCTCATGTGTCTCCAAGGAGCTCATACTGAATGGTTTGATGGGACCTAGAAAATGGGACCAGCTGAATGTTTATTGGATGTTATTTTTTTACGCTTATGTTTAGGCACTCACTCCACGTGATTTATTAAAAACATCCTGCAATTCTTTTGCACCTACAGTAGGATCACGTTTTCTAACAAGCAGTCAGAGTCAGGGTACAGTATTGTGACTCTTGGCAGTCCTGTGAAAAACTTAGCGGACCCCATGATTCAAAAGCTTGCAGAAGCACCTTTAGCAGCAATAATGGGAAATAATTGTTTTCAGTATGACTTTGTCTCTCATATCGGATTTTGGCCCACTGTTTTTTATAGCATTACTTCAGTCCGCTGAGGGTTGCGGGCATTCATTTATGCACAGCTCTCTTAAGATGCAACTGCAGATCTTCAGTTGGGTTGAGGTCTGGACTTTGACTGGGCCATTGCAGTGTCTTCTTTCTCAGTCTTTCAGTTGTGCATTTGCTGTTGTGCATGGGTTCATTGTTCTGTTGCATGACCCAGTTTGGATCAAGCTTTAGTTCTTGGAAAGATGGCCTGATATTTGACTCTAGAGTAGAATGCTCGAGTCAATGACTGCAACGTGGTTTGTGCATTATGGCCAAATATCTCCACTTTGGTCTTGTCTATTCAAAAGACACTGTTCAGAAGTTTTGTGGTTTGTCCAGATGCAACTTTGTGAATCTAAGCCATGCTGCCATTTTTTTTTTTTTAGAGACAAGAAATTTTCTCCTGGCAGACTCATAGAAAGAACCCATCCTTGTTCAGTCTTTCTTATCGTACTCATGAAATTCAAGATTTAAAATGCTGACTAAGGCAAGTAGAGTCTAAGATGTTTTTTTGAAGTTTCTCTGAGCACTGCACAGGACAATTTACTGGGACATTCATCTGCCGAGAAGATTGCAGCGCTGTGTTATACCCTCTTGATTCCTATGAAGTCACTAATTGTCAAGGCTGTGTGCAGGCAGGCAGTATGGAGGATCCAAACGCAGGACTCATGGAGGCAAAACGTGAAGTTAAAACAGCTTTAATGCTGAACTCAAAAGTAAAAAGACTGAAAATACAAAAATAACCTTACACAGGCAGGCAAACAGAACACACAGCATAAGATAAGGGTGAACTGACGTTAACGACGCGACGCTGAACACTGGAGGACACACGCTATAAATACACAGGCAGGAAGGAACATGAGGGAACGAGGAACAAGTGGGAACACAGCCGGGAGAAATTAGGCCTAACGAGACAGAGGAAGCAAAACTAGAAACACTGACATGAAACAGACTTTCAAAGCAAAACAGGAAACACAGAACACAGAGGAGCCACATGACCAAACCTAGAACTAGAACTCAAGAAATAGTAAGGGACTAAGGAGCTAGACACCGTGAGAAAGAAACCAAAAACCAAAGTACAAAACTCAAAAACATTGGGTCACCGACCCAGGACCATGACAGTTCATCCCTTAATTGAGATGATTTATTTATGCTTAATGGTTCACAGGTCAATGTTGAGTTGCTGAACTCATGAAAGAGAAACCTTCCTTTAAAAATGGTGGGGACTGGACTGAACTATTGTGCAAGACCGCTTTTAAAAAGTTACAAGAAAAATCTGGTTCCATGGACACAAAATATAAAGAAATGAGGGGTGGCTCAGGACTTTTGCACAGTACTGCTTGCAGACTATGATTATTGTAATCTTGTTTCACTCTCGTAGCACTCTCCTAAGCCTGCTGAAATGAATAACCTGACTTATGTGTTTTCTGTAATCTCATTTGCTGCTTTCCTTGGTAGGTCAAGAAGCCCGAAATATTCATTAAAAGGCTCAGCGCTAATGGAAGGGGGAAAAAAATGAACAGACAGACTGTGGACAACTGAACAATGACCTAGGCCCTTCTTTATTCCCCCCTTTTTGCAAAAGTATCTGTTTTGATGACATGGGTACTTGGATACACTAAATCTGATAACCCATGATCCGTGTCTCATGGGTCAGTATGTGTGCTTGTGACTCTTCCTGCCCTCTTTCAGTCACTGGCTCAAATAGTTGATTTTGTCTTCTGGACATTATGATGCCATCACACTTGGAGCAGTAACATTCAGCAAAAAAAAATGTCCACTAACACTACAAGTGCATTTATTGGCTATCTGTGAGGCGTCTCTTTTGTAAGCCTTCAATGATGATTGGATAATCCAAACCACTTGATGCTGCAAGCATCTCATTATGTCTGCACATGAAATAATTATGTTTTAAAAAAAGGGGTGTAAATGTGATAGATGGAAGCCAAGTATCTAAAATTAAAGCTGGTTAATTGCTTTCCCCCAAGTTAACCATCCTAATCACAGACGTAGGACTGCTGTTGTACATTGATTGCTCGGGGTGTAAGAAAAACTTGTCCTTACTGTCTACTCTCTCTTGGTCTGCCCCAAGGGAGAAGAGTTACTGTTTTTTTTTTTATCATGAAAATCAGTGGAAAGCCAGTTAAAGACTGAACAGTGCTGCAGGGAAAAAGAAGAAGAGGAGCAACAAAAAAATCCCCTGTGAAGTTTTTGTGCCGTTACACAGAACTGTGTGTGTGGTGGTTTGTTGTGCTGAGGTGTGGAGTTGTTGTCTTTGCTGGTAGCCTTCTCTTGGAGCTTGGCCCAGTTTCTATCACTCTCTCTCTACTCCCAGTCCCTCTGCAGCATTTAGACTCATGTCTAATTTCCATAATGTGTAAAAAGTGCATGCATGCACACTTGCACACAGCAGAGTAATACCATTGGATTAGTGGGTTGGAGAGATGCGTAGAGGTAGAGGCAGAAAAGCAGGTGACCGCATTAGCTGCACTCACTGCAGTCTAATTGTGACATATGCTGTTTCCATCCTGTTTAACTTTAGCTTTCATAGCTTCATGTAAATACTGTACACGGTCATAACACACAGAGGATGTTTTAATGATACACGTGTACATATGTTCTAAATACTTTCAGTTATACTTTTTATCCGTCCAACCAGTCGTTACTTTCCTTATCCGTTATTGTTTTAATCAGTAAAATGTGAACAAAATAGTAGTAAAAACATCACTACATTTTTCCTAGAGTGTCATTTACCATCAGTTTACCAAAATATAAAAAAATGAACAAAATAAAAAAAAGAAGAAGCAGATTTTAAAAGCCGGAACAAATTGCATTTCCTTTCTCCATAAATAACACAGACAGTCAAAATATGCTGTTGTTTTTTTCGAATTCATTATTAAACCGCTCTTCACAGCCGAACGGTTGTTCTTCAGTGATTTTTTTATAATGGAAGAATAAAGATTCTTCCAGGAAAAAAATAGAATGCTGCTAGATTTTTAAGTACATTTTCACTCCCTTTTCAACACCACGAGGCATGTGGCATCTTGTTTCATTATATTTAAGAGATACAGACATCTCGGGAGCTGTTGTCTCCAAGACTGATATATATGTATAAACAGCACCCTGCTTTCCTAAGTTGGATATGTGGTTTAAAAAATGGATAGGTGGATAAGAAAAAAAAAGAAAACCCTAAACGTCTATTTGGTTTTCGGGGTGAGCTGTCTTTTTATATTAGGATTCATGTAGTTCTTTTCCCTGCATTCCTTCATCTTCCGTATGTGCCCCTCCTGTTTCGGAGAGAGCTGCAGCTGAAGGCAGTGGCGATTTGACCTCGAGGTGGATGCGCTGATAGCATCTCGTGTTATCATCTGCTGCTCTGGGTTTCATCCTTTGTGTGATGGTCCCCTTTGCTCTTTTTCTCCTGGCCTCCGTGCCTTCCGCTGGCGCTCGGATAAAGATCAGCAGCCATCAGCAGATGCGGCCTTTAACTTTAATGTGTTGCTGCCCAGCCTCTGCTCTCAGCTCTCACTGCGTCCTATCTGGATCTCTATCATTTTTCCTTCAGCCATTTTCAACATGCCACTGATTTCTCGTGCAGTGTCGCGATAAGACTTTGCTGCATAAGGACATCCATACGAGTCACTCACACGTGTTTAGTATCATGCAGCATTTCCTCACTGAGAATATGTGTGTGTTTTCCCTCTCCTTTGCGGCAAATGCTGTCATAGCTCTCTATTAAATGACAGAAAGGTTTCCATTACGCACTGTGTTAGGCTTCAAAGCCCTGATACTCCTCTCGGGGGGGCCTTTACGTGCACATGCCTACACAGCCCTCAAGGTCCCTGTGAATCATTAGTGATGACTGGGCTAATTCTTACTGAGGAGTGAAATAAAGATGAAGATGACTGCACGACTGATGACTGTTTAATCTAGAAGTAAGAAATGATTACACGCTGCCACTCAATCGCCAGGTTTATGACGAGTGTAACACGCTAATAAAGACGGGGAAGAACCTTTACCCGCCCAGTGATGCTTCCGCACATGAAAGACATCCTCTTCCTCATCCTTTGCTGTTTGAAACTAGCCTTGGATGATTGTGGTAATGCTTGTTGCTTTAAGAGAGTGTTGCCTGGAAATGTTGAGGTTGATTTAAGTTATTCCACGCACTGTCAGACAAGACCACTTGCACAGACAGACATACACTCAGTGGGCTTCTTCCCATGCTTGTGTTTTGGATTAGTCAAATCTCCTGACTGGCTGCTAAGCTGATTAACGTGGGGGGGGCACGTTATGCACTGGCCATTTTGAAACACTGGAAAGGGTGTGGACACACATGCACAGTGGGAGTGCTCAGCTTAATATTGCTGTTGGCTCAGGATGATATGATATGCGTGCGTGTGTGGGTTTTTGTCTGATACCTGTCCATACCTCCTCAGACAGATGGCATAGAGCTCTATACTGTAATAGTTTGGATCCCTGTGGAGAGTGCATATATATATGTGTATGCCTGCCAAAGCAGGAGAGTGTATAAGATGGAAACAGAGAGAGAGAGAGACAGAGATGAGGCTTGTTGGAACAGACTGAGGCCCAGATGGCTGTGTCCAACAGAGACAGGAAATAGAGGTGACACCAGGTGGATGGTACCCTTCAGCATGAACAACATCCACAAACACACATACACACATGAAGGACACTGAAATTAGCCTTGGGGCCAAGAATTCAAGATGGTCAGTCTCAAATCTTGTGAGTTGCTAAATTATAGGATAATGTGTGATCTCATTTAGTGCCGCTCATCTTGGTTGAACTGAAAAGTTGATCACAGATTCTGGACATCTGATTGCTGATTAGGTTGTCTGTGAACACAGAGTTTAATACCTACAGTTCAATAGCGTTTTAAACTAAACTGGAAAATAATCGTTATTCACTTCTTTACCAGAAATGCTTCCCTCCAGTTCCCGCGTGTGGGGGACATACCCCTCCCCCAGTGCCGTTCTCGACTGGGTTAGTGGAGCAGGCGGTGCCTGAAAGGGAGCGAAAGAAGCTAGTTAACTTTTGATAAGCAGCCTTTTTTATTATGCGTAGAAACCCCCAGCCCCCAGTCTTTAACCCCACATTCTGTCTGCCACCACACAAATGCTTGTATGCTGTGCACGCAATGGCTGGAAAGAGCCATGGGTGTCAGGAGAGGTAAATGCTCTCTGATAAAGAAGTAGAACATACTCCTGGAAAGCAGGCTCCAAAAAGAAATAACGATCTGGTAAAAGAACAGACTCTGCAGGAACACTTAGAAAGAAGCTGAGCGTTCTTCGGAGCTGAAACCGATGATAGTTGTAACCTGCTGGTTGACCAGGGAGACTGACCCCCTCCAGTAACTTTGTGGACCCCTGACCCTTGACCTCTGCTCTTAGCTCACAGAGTGCAAGGAGCCCTGACGGTAGCTCGCATGGCCACAAAAAATGTACTCGATCATAGAAATTCCTCTGTCTTTCCTACAGTTGCATATAAAGCATCCTACTGTCACGTAAAGGGTTAATGACTTCCTGATCTGACCACAGAGGTGTGGAGCGGTGCCGTGGAATTTACCCCTGCTGAGTACTAAACCCCCTGCAACAACACCCCCCCTCTTCCCCTTGTCACCTCTTTTTCATGTTTCTCTCACACTGCCTCCCCTTCTCCCTGCTCCCTCGCAACCACCACCAAAGAGGGCATCATGGACAAAGAGTAACAGTTACCAAGCAAAGCTCAGTGGGGAGGGGAAGCGTATCTCCAGTATCATGCCATGACTAGTAGTTTCTTCAGAATTGTTTTTGTCTAATTTTAGCATTCGGTCACTTTGATACTTAAAAACTCCCATTTGACGTCTAATTTTCTGATGTAGTATATCTGGGTCATTGAGAGAAGCATGCTTTCCCCCTTTATTGCTGAGAGCTGAATGGGAAAGTTAATATAGGAAACCTAGAAGAAGTCACCGCATCAGCACACACATAATACATCATTTGCTCCCTTTGGGTCTTTTGTGGATCGCATAAATGAAGAGTAAGATTGCCTATTGATTAGTGAGTTTTAGGAGTGCTGATATACAAATCCTGTTAGCGCTGAGCCATGCCTTAGAGGCTGTTTCCTTGCTTCCAGGGTAGAGGCTTTATGAAAAGCGCCCTTAGATTTAATATAATGTTAAACATTTTTTTTAATATTCTACTCTGCTACAGCGAGAGCAGAAGTAGAATAGGTTGGTGGAGATGAAGAATGAAGAAATCTATTAAGTGTTGCTGGAGATCCAAAATACTTTCTTTACAATTGTGAAATAAATAAGGCCTCTCTGACTGCAGTGTTATAATTATCGCCTGGGTCGGAGTGACGTAAATTTGGTCATCAAACGAGTCAGCAAGAGGCTCTGTGCAGATGTCACTCCGCTATAATGCGCCAACTATGCATATGTTCTCCAGACTTCAAATAAGCAATAAGTACAATAAGAACAACTACTCCCCCACAGCTGTCCGGACGTGGGGCCAATCACTGCCTGAGTTTGTTCAAATGCAGACACACACGTGCACTCTTGTTTTGGATATCTAAACGCTGACGAGGAAAATGATAACCCTGCCTGCCAAGCAATCGAACTTTAATGCTGCTTTGGTATATGCAAGTGCGTGTGAGAAAGGTCAGGAGCTTGCATCCTCGCCTTCCCGAAAATATCACTATATATTCACTACTCCGTTCTCCGTTATGACGTTAGTTGAAAAGGGAAACTAATAAAGTACCATAGTGGCACCAATAAACGTTGATATTTTATGCCCTTTATTCGTTTATGCTCGACCATAGCCCAGCGTTTATTTCTCTCAGTGTTTCTCTGCCGTCTCACTCGCTGTCGGTCCCTCCTTTCCTCTGCTGAACAGTACATTTGCAGCGGTTTGGCTTCAGGATGGTTTTCCATGTCTACAAGTCGCTAAGCTTGTTAACTTGCCTTCTTAAGACGACACTACTTTTCCTAAAAGTTTTAGGGTCTGGGTGAGGGAGGAAATGCCTCTATAACTTTTAATGTATGCATGTGTGTGTGTGTTACAGAGAGTGAGACTCAGAGAGAAATAGTGAGAGTGTGTGTGTTTGTTTTTGGAGGAAATGTCCAGACCCAAGAAAAAGGCATTGGCTGGAATCTTTCCATTCCTGCAATAGCTTTCCCTCCAACACTTACTGTACTGTAATTCTATCCTTTCCTCCCTTCTCCACAAGTGTGTGTGTGTGCATGTGTGTGTGTACATACGTGTGTGTGTGTGTGTGTGTGTATATACACTGAAGCAGTATTAGTTTGACATGTCTGGAACTAATAGAGTCCACCCTGCTGAAGAATCTTATTAGGAAATACTACCTGCAACTTGAGGCTTTAGTCTACCTACTCATTCAACGGCCTAAACATCATGTCTCTCTCTCACTCTCACTCACACACTTTTGACTGCCTTCAACCTGCAAGCCCCTCGCCCATCTTCTCTCTCTCAGTTTATCTTCTTTCTTTGGTTGCCTGGTTCAGGGTTGGTGGGTTATACTGGTGAACTCCACAGCTGCCTGTTTTTCTTCGGGGCCTTTTAGTCTGCGAAAAACACACCAACTCACTGGCTTACATACACACACACACACCTCAGTCCACCCCCTACACTCCCTCTTACACACACGTACACACACATATGCTTCCTGTAGTTGTTTTAGTATAACCCTCCCCTGTCGTGTTGCTCCCTGCTGGTAATGAACTGGTCCAGCTGACTTCCTGTCAACTCTGTCCTGTCTTCCTGTGTGTATGGGATGAATGGACATATTATTCACACTGACGCAGTGCCCGCCCTCTTACTCACCCTTTACACTACTTTGTGCTTCCCCCCCCTCTCTTCTTTTCTTTCTGCTTCTTTCATTCTTGTGAGGACAATGGTATGAGCTCACAGTGGTACAACTCAAAACCACTACCACCCCCCTTCTGCTTCCCCTCCTCTTTTATAAGCTTCTCTGTAGCCTGTGCTGCAGTATCAGTCCCCAGAGCAACAAAGACCAGGCCTTACTGCATAAACACAGTGTGCATGCGTGCTTACAGGCACACACACAAACACAAACATAGCAAGAAGAGTGGGTAATATTGTACTTTGCTGGGAGCTACATCTCCTAATGTTTGACTTGGATTTCTTAGTCCTAGTTAAGTGTACTGTGCGAGTGTGTTCTTGTGTTCCTGCTGTGATTACTGATTGCCTGGGCCACAGTTTGTAGGTCCAGTGCTTGCAGGGAGACAATCCTGATGTATACAGCCCAGTTTTCTACTCTATATTAACATATTTCTCACCTTGCATTATTTTGCTCCAACAAAATAATGTCACATAAATAAATGTCTGCAGAGAATAGGAATGGAAATTTCCATACTTGAGCATACATAGAACATGCTTACCAAAAGTAATAGGAGCCGTAAACCAGAACTTTACTGCACCCTGTAAATCAACACAACTGTGTGGACTGTCGTAGTTTGTCATTCCTCTGTTGTCTGTACTCTCTGTCACACTCCTTCTCCAGCCACTTCAAGCCTTGTCTCAAACACTCATCACATACTTGTAAACAGTTGTCATGCGCGTGTGTGTGTAAGTGAGGGTGTGTGTGTGTGTGTGTGTGTGTGTGTGTGTGTGTAGAATAATAATATAGTAACGGAGGGGGACAGAACTAGGGCGGGGCTTCCAGGAGCAGGCTGGAAAGCTGCTGTCAAAACAGCTCAAAGTGACAACTTGGACTCAGAGTGTCACATTGCTGTGTGTGTGAGTGTGTGTGTGTGCCCATAGCCCAGGGTGTTTTCAGGTATAATGAGTCCTTGTAGCATTATGTGTAGCTTCTGTATGTAGGCCAGAACACAATGGCATCCAGGGCAACCATCACTTTTGTCAGTTACAAAACAAAACGGCATTAAGCTGGTGGGGAATTTGCTGCAGAATTAACCCTAAGCAAAGGAAATGATGGGGGAAAGCTATGTTTAGCCTTCACGCTGTGGTTGTCTATGTACCATGAATTTCAGGTCGATGGTTGTAATGCCTTTTGCAGAATATTTATGCCTTTTTTTCTACTTTAATTTCCTCCTCAGTATCCATCCACACATTAATATGCAGCGACACGTCTGTCTCAGATTTGAATTGAGGCAACACAGACAAGCTGCCTGGACCCTTAGTCCACTGAAGTGCCACTGTAGTCAGAGTATTCTGTCTTCATCCATCATCTATTTTTCCATCTTCCTTTCTCTATGATGATGTATCATAAGCTGTGATGTACCATAAAGAGACTTGGGCGTAGGTGGAATAATCCAAATGGGAAAAAGACATTGAACTTCTCAGATTTCACTGCTAGTTTGTGAGCTCACTATGCTTCCAGACATATGATTTACCCTGATATCATTTATACACAACCTTCGAACTTGCCCAAACAAACCAACAAGTGGCTGCTATGTCTGGAGAGAGTCAAAGTGATAAATGAATAAAGAAAAGGCAGTAGTGTGACAATATTCTATTGGGAGACAAATACACTATGTATACCACCTTTGTTAATAGAAGCCAAAGAGTGGATTAGCTACTTCAAAGGTAACAGTCATCTCTTCCTTTTCCAAACTGATCCTGATTGTGATCGTAGTGTAGCTGGACGGGCGAACAGACTGAAAAGCGTATGGACGAGGCTCGTGCAAACAGAGCCAGACAGCCTTCAGCACTACAGACAGAGGAGGCGGAGGCGAGAGAGGGAAGAAAAACAGGGAGAAGAGCATCAGTAAAGTAGAATCCCAGAGCCTGATTACAAGACCTGCTCTCATCTGCCTGGAAAATGTGACTGGACTGTCTGGAGGGGGTGGAGGCGTCACATTCCAGTTCACATGCCACTTCACATCCCATTTCTTACTTGCTGGGGGATGATAGTCATTGCAGAGGGATGAAACTGAAGGGAAGACCTGTGCTGAATTTATCTGACTTGCTGCCTCTCCTCTTTGTTGTAGCAAACTGCCTTTGACTAAGCAAACCGGCTTCTTTTGGTCATAGCGGTATTTATATGGTTAAAGACGGAAATGCATAGTGGTGGCAAATCGAATGAAAAGCCAACCTGCATGTTTTATCCCCTATAATCAGTCATGCTGACATGGTTTGGGACCACTCGATGCTTTGTATTGACATATCTGAGTGATTACTTTATCCACACGGCACGAGAGGTCAGTGACTGGTCTGACTGGTATGAAAATGCTTTCACTTACATCTAATATCCTTTGTGCCCTATGAAGCTTAACATTGATGGGATATTTTCTATAGGCATATTTTACATTGCCCCCCCCCCTTTTACAGGGTGCTTTCCATCCCTACAGTAGAGTTTCAGGGTCTTGGAGAATGAATATCAAAGCTCAATGAAGCAGTTCTGCTCACATGTGATGACACTTTATGGTGGATTTTTCCTTTAATTCGTCACCCGTCTGTGCTTTTTACATCCCCTTAAGGAAATTGTGTCGAACAGCCAGTACCAATAGGGTTTAGTGGGGAGAGCTCATGTAACGCAGCCATATATTTTATAAATGAAGCATGCCGTGAAACTCGCTCTTCATCCTAATGTAAATGTAAGGGGCCTAAAGGGGTTTCAGGGCTTAGGGCACGGCCTCCCTATTAAATTAATTTCCCCCTCATTAAATCTGCTTTCTAAACATTTGGATCACATGGGACTTAGCTGTCGCTTTCTTTTTTCAAAAATTCCCTCCTGTACATATCCTCCACCCCTCAAGCTGTTTCCACACTGATAGCCATATGCTTTCTGTCACCTTCTTACGTTCCTTATGGATGGACAGGTTTGTTTTCGTTGGAGGTGTTGTGTGTTGTCGTCGTGGATGGGCTAATTACAAGGCCGCTATCTCGAGGTTTTGTGTCACAGCCTTAAGGGGCGGGACATTGACTCACTCTGGATCATTGACAACGGCGTGCAATGAGAAAATTGCACCCAAACACGCACGTATGCAGCAGGCGAGACGAAAACACATGTTGTCAAAGCAAATGTTCACACCAGGTCATTAGCACTGATACAGGCTCGGTGTGTGCATTTCTTTGCCCCCCCGCCCACAGTGTCTTAAAACTCCCTAACTCTGGTTTTTTAATCAGTAAAGAATGACAGTGGCCGCTGGCTGGTGGCACAGTGTTTAGGTATGTGTTTATGAGGCAGAGTGAGAGAGAGAGAGAGAGAGAGAGAAGTGGGAGGAGTGGGGCGCTCACAGACACATTTAGAGATCCCACTTCTCTTTGTGGTAATGAGAAACTGCCCTCTCAGCTGTTAAACACAAAGGCAGCATCAACAGTCGCTGCTGGCTGGACAGGCAGCTGACTGCATGACTGCGCGTGTGTCTCTGTGTGTGTGTCTGAGTGTGTGAATATTGTTGAAGGGAATCCATACATCACTGAAGCCAGGATGGAGACCAAAACCATCCGCTTTCTGTACAGCCAGCATTGTAGAGGTATGACAGCTGTGGTAGATTAGCCATGATGACAATTATTGAAATGCGTGTGTTGTTTCCTAACTCTTATAAGGGATACAGACTGCTCGGCATTGGCAGGAAGCTATGGGAGCATAGCATTAATCTGTCAGCTGTCAGGACTGATCCAGCTTATCACCTCTGTGTATGCGTGAATATGTGTGTGTGTCCTTGGCTGTGCAGAAGTGCTGCTGTGCATGATTTGTGTGTCCTGTTCTGTAGCTGCAATGGGCAGGATTCTCCAGAGAACTTTTTTGCAGCCCGTGATTGAATACGGTTACTGAATGTGCCTGCACTGAGTGCACTCTATTAATTTGAGGGCCAGACTGGAGAGCAGCATGGAGGAGCGATGAGGGTGCGGGGGGAGGAGGCAGGAGGAAAATGAAAAGTGATAAGCTGGGATAAATGACTGCCTCTGGAGATCTGTGTGTGTGGAAGATGATATCTGATCCCGCACTCACAGATGCACACTTACAAATACGATGATACGCGCACACACACGCTTAGCCGTCTGTGCATTGCGGACGGGTGGGAGGGGAATGGAGTTCAGCCAAGCCAACACGGTGCCAGGTGTTTTACTGGAACATCCAGTCATTCGCTCAGCTGTAAAGAGGTTGTTTTAACATCTTACACATTGTTGTGAAATGTGTGTTAATGGTAGTGGTGTATAGCCAACAGCAACATATGAAAAGGCCTTTGATTTTTAGCAAAGACCGGTTGAACATTAAACATTGATTCGTGTGTTGATTTCACCTGGCCCGTGGCTATGTTAACCAAAAAGGTAACGTCATCTGTGACTCTGTATTCCTTTTCCTTTTACCCTTTCAGAGGTGCGTGCTCAGCTGGTGGAGCAGCTCAAGTGTTTGGACCAGCAGTGCGAGCTGAGGGTGCAGCTGCTTCAGGACCTGCAGGACTTCTTTCGAAAGAAGGCAGAAATTGAGATGGACTACAGCCGCAACCTGGAGAAGCTGGGTGAAAGATTCCTCACAAAGACACGCAGCACCAAGGACCATCTACTCAAGTATGAGACACACACGTAGTTTTATTTTGACAGTAAGCCTCAGGTTATGGCTTTTGGTTGCTTACGTGTATTCTTAAGTGCCTGGGGCAATTAATATCCTGCCCTTGTAAAAGTTTCAAGTGAGACAAAAGTGACCAAGCTTCCATATTTAGCATTTAAAGAAAAAAAATAACAGCATTGCTTCAGAGACTGGTGACTTCCTTCCTGATAAATGTATAATAGCTGCTTGACTTGTAGCTGCGTACACACTACATTTTAAGGGCACCTTTTGATTCTCTGTGCGATCCTGTGAGCCAGTGTACGTGTCTGAGGGAGGGAAATGACAACTTTTGACAGAAATGGTCAGGTGGTGATTTTGTGCTCTGACTATTTTGTAGTGTCTTGCTGTGAGTGGATCATTGCCCAAACCAAGGATTTTCTCTCTCTCTCTCTCTGTGTCTTTATATGAAACTACATAAGTTGCACATAAATACACACGAGAGCTCATCGGCATTAGCAGCCTTTGGTGCTCTTGTATAATTGTCATTTTTTTGAGTGGGGAATGATTTAGCAGTCTGCTTCCCTGTAGGGAGGGATTCACTGAACTGCTAGCTATTCACAAACTACACACACACACACACATACACACACCATATCCTGTTGGATAATACTGCCTCACAGCATCTCACTTCCATCTTTTACCTTGTGAACAGGAATTTGACCACCATCACTGAGGATTGTTAAATGCTAAGATATAATATTCAGGTTTATGCTGGCAACAGCCTTTAGATACATATAATGGGTGATCCCTGCTGTTGAGCTGAACCACCAATAAGCTTCTGTTGCCGTTACTGCAGTATCATTAATACGTCATTAAACAACCCATAGGGACACAAATAGCTCCACTAAATGTCTGATGACTTGTGACACAGCTGTGTGTCATCTGTAACTGCTTACTCTTAAATGAACAGAGACAGCCCTTTCTGGAGACACAATATCGTCATCCTTCTGTGCGTTTGTCTCTTTCATGTTCCCTGCTAGGACTGAAGGCCCAATTAAAAGAGTCACATGAGAATACAAAGAGACACACAGATTCTGTAAATTGAAATTTACCCTCATACGGTTTCAAACCAGCTCTCAGGTTTTTGTTTTTTTATGTTTGTCACAAAGGCTTTACATTAAGGGACAAAAACAAGCATTTGATTAGACAGAAAACATAATTTAGTACTTTGATTTGCATTGCCTTGCTGTAATTAAGGCTATCATACAGATTAATATGTTTGTCTGTCATGCTCAGAAAATGGGAATTCATTCATGGAGCAGCAGCTTATGTTCAGATGCTAATTGATGCATTTTGTTAATAATGGATAGATACAGTGTTTGTAAAATTAACTGGTAATAACAATAATGAGAAAATCATTAGCAGGTCCGCTTTTAGCTACCGGCTTTTGGTTTTAGAAGTATTAGAGGTATAGCTCATTTCTACAGAAACGATCTTCTTAATTTTCGATACTCTGGGTTTTCCAAGTTGACTGAAACTGTAACAAAGGACAGGGACTTTTTCCTGCTCCGCTCTTCTTTATATTCTTTGACTTCCTCTAAACTGTTACCTCCTAAATACCAGCCTTCCTCTTTCTTCCATAGAGTGACTGTTCCCTTTTCTTAAGCATCATGCACCCTTCCAGAGATATTAATATCTCTGCTGGGGGCAAACCCATGCTTACGCGCTCTCTCGCAGACTAAAAAGGATCAATAGGTCCTCTAAAAGAAACCCAATTCCGACCGTGAGGACATACCCCACATCACACACAAATTCACTCGCCCTCACACACACCCTCCAGCTCCGATCAATACTGAGTCAGTTTCGGATTGTGTGTTTCCCTGTGTTGCATATTGGTGGGGCGGGGGAGGGAAGGAAGATGATGAGGAAAAGGGAGGGCACTAAACAGAAAAGAAAATGTAGGTTAGCTGCTTTACTGGAGCTCCAGCAGCAGCAGGTGTGCTCCCATCATATCCATTAAGTCATCGTAAGGCACCAAAAATATGACTGAAAACTGATCAGTTTCTAGTTTTCATTCATTTCTGTGCTCTTCTCCCACCCCGTTTGCTTTCTTTTCTCCCAACATCTGTGTATTTAACAGTCTCGCTGCATCTGCTGCTGCTCAGTCCGGGTGCCATGCTGGAATTTCAGTTATTTTCCGGCTATGTGTGTGTGTGTGTGTGTGTGTGTGTGTGTGTGTGTGTATGTAGGTGTGTGTAGAAGGGTGCTGTGGTTGTTTCTCAGCACAGCCAGGCGTTGATGGTGCTCTAAGCAATGTGGGGTGTGAGGGTTGTCAGTGTGTTGATCCCGTGGAGACCCCTGGTATTCGAGTTATTTGGCAGACTGCATACAGCAGCGGTTGGGGGGGTGACTGCACGGTTTAGCCGTATTGTGTGTGTCCTTGTGTGTCTGTGTGTGTGCGTGCCCTTAGGCTGACAGGCTGATTGGTCACATGGAGAAGCCCTCACAAGTTGTGCACTCATTCAAAGCCTGCCCTTATGTTAAATATTAGGACAGTTTGACTGTTAATAAGATGCAGCCCCTTGCACAGTCCAGTACTTCAATGAGGTTTTTTTGGATCTGATCACATGATTGCATGACCACCCATGGGATGAAAAAATAAAAATCTGTTTTACATGTGCCGTTACTTTTTAAATTTAAGTCCAGGGCTTTATCTTTTTTTCTCCTTTAAATTACCATCAAAATCAAAAATCATTCACCAGGAATTAAAATCAGTTTTCACACAGATTCATGAAAGCACATTTTAGTGCTCCCAGATTTCACATATTGCCCAGTTTTGTTGTTTTGGTTTTTTTTGTAACTTGTATTGTCTAGTGTCACTGTCTAAATCAGGTGCTCAAGTAATCCTCACACACAGATGCATTGGTGCAAAAGCTGCAATGCCTGCGAGGAAGTAATGAAAATAACTTAATGTGGGGATGAAGCCTGTGTAACAGTATGGAACAGCATCTGCACCGTGTGACCTGAGGGGGGCCAATTATATTTCAGTGTTTACCTTGCGGTAGCTGAAGGTCAGAGAGGGATTTGGATGATATTTCACCCAGTGCCGCAGTGCCATTGCCATGGTTATCGCTGGTGGATTCAGGGCGACGAGTCACATGGTGGCATTGAGGCTGTCTTCTTGAGCTTACAGAGGAACTGGAGTCATGTTTTGTGTCTGTTGTGCAACCAGTAAAGACAGACGCACCGGAAAATGAATCAGACAGAAGAGAGAAGTTTGAAAGGAAAGTGATGTACATACACGCACATCCACATAACAAGTGCGAGGCGGGTTTCAGTATTGAGGTGGTACGTGTGCGGGTGGATTGTCTGTGTTTACTGTTAGACTCATGTAGTTAGTCATATGACAGTGAGACCAGTGTCACCCAGTACCAGCTTATCACATCACTCCCATTGAGTCATCCCATTCGAACCAGCTTTACACACCCCCAGAAAACCTCCTTTACTCACACACATGCACACAGTCCCCTCACCGCCCCCGGTGTATACCCCCACTTAGTCAAATCAAAGACTTTCTCTGTCTGTCTGGCATTGTCTGTGCTGGGGTCACTGTTCTACTTTCTCTGACCCCTGTGTTTTGTGTGTGTGTGTGTGTGTGATATAAATGCCTTGCAGCTCTTTGCTGTCTCTATCCAGTTAAAGCTCCTCTTAACAACACAAAGGCCTTCTTTCATCCACTTACACTCACTCATAATCCATTTTACCCACTAGATCATCCATAACTCATACTATAGTCCACACACACACACACACACACACACGCACACGCACACACACACACACACACAGTGTGCACACCCCATAAAAGCTGTTGTATTGTCATGTAAGCAGGGCATTAACAGCTTTGCATTTGTGTAATGGCTTTGAAACAAAGAGCGCAACACCACTGAACCATTATATCGTTAGTGAAATGATTACAGTCTTCAGATTGCCCTCTTTTTTTCCATCTTTTTCTGCTCCTGCTTATTTCCCTCGACAGCAGCTGTGCTTGCAGGGGAGCCTTACCTCTTCCTGCTGGGTTTTGTACCCTGGCTGAATCCTGCGTTTGGGCTGGCTTACCGACCCTTTGTGTATGTATGTGTGTAAGAGAGTCTGTCTACAAACTCTCTGTCTATCCGTGTTATCCCAGTGCCCTGTCTCATGTTTGTAAAAACTGTATTATGGGTCTGCCATTTGCTTGTAAAATAGACCTGTGTGTACAAGTGTGCAGTGATCAAGAGGATGAACGTTAGATGAATGAATTTAGATGCCAGTTTCCCTTGAATAAAGACTTGTCATTTCTCTCTGCTCGTACAGGAAGGAGCAGAGCATTTTATCTCCGGTGAATTGCTGGAACCTGTTGCTGCAACAGGTGAAGAGGGAGAGCCGCGACCACGCCACTCTGTCTGACCTCTACCTCAACAACATCATTCCCCGCTTTGCACAGATCAGTGAGGACTCAGGGCGCCTCTTCAAGAAGGTAAGCGCCCACTCAAACACGCAGGAACATCAGAGCCTCGCTCTGATTGTTTTTCCTCACTGTAATTGTATTTAATTGTCCGTCGCGGTTAGCTTGATTTATGTGGGGAACCTAACGGTGTAAGGATTGCAGTTATTTCAAAGCCGTTGTCATGTGTGAATACGTTTTAAATACATGCTGCTGCTAGGTAGATGCTCCTTCCCCACTTCAGACAGTAAAGAAGTGAAAGAATTCAGCCCAATGTGCTACATTCATGTCATATTTTGCCATGTCCAACCCCAACCCCCCCAGCATCTGTTTTCTGTCTTGGCTGATTTATTGACTGACAGCGAGGCAGCAGAACCTCAGGCCAGGAGAGTTTATACTGTCTGTTTCGTACCGAAACCTCCTCCTTGTCCGCTCTGATCTTTGCCTTTATAGTCTGAGAGATGAAAGAGTAAAAATGTGGAGGAAGAACAAAAAAAAAGAAGAAAAGGAAAGAACTGGAACAGAGCGAGTGGGCTTTACATGACAACAAATGGCAAGGAAGTATTCTCCCCTGGGAGGTTGCTGCTCATCTCCAGGATATGAGACCAAATAAACAAGCCCTTAGTGACAAAAATGCTAATAAAATTTCTAATCTGTTTAATACAACCACTTACTTTTCTCCAGCGCTTCCTTTTTGCTCTGTGTGAGCTTCAGATTGTGAACATTTCTGCAGGGTTCTGGCATTTTTTAGCAGAGTGTTGGAGCTTTGAGCGATGGACACAAAGAGCTGAATTTAAATTTACAGTAAGTGTTAGTTTGGATATTAAGATTTGACTTTAAGGTAAAGGTCACGTTGAAGAAGGCTAGGGATGGGCGGAAGGGAAAAAACGTAATCAGAGGAAAGCCGCCCCAAGTATAGAAAGATAAGTGTCTGCTCTGACAGCAAAGTGAGGCCATCTGTGAGTGGAATGTCATGGCAGAGGCTGCTGATTTCCAACCCGATAGGCTGTCTTTGAACTACACATATAATCAGATCCCAGGCGACGGGAGCGCACACAAACCTCTACTTTCATTTCTCTGCCTGTCCGACACACAGCACTCTTTCCTGCCCTCTAGCCTCTTGGACATTGATTTAAAATTTTCATGTTTTTTTTAATACTGGGTGTGTTGCATGTGGGTTTTTTCCATCATGTCTAGGTCATAAGCAGGCTGCACAGAGAATGCTCTGATGGCTAATTAAGTGGATAATCGGTTCATTTATAACATTTCCAGTCAGTGGCATGAATACCAGTAGTGCCAGGGGCTATTATACACAAACACAACTCATGGAGATGCAAAGCACAACCCGTATTAGAGAAGCTAACACATTCATCTCAGGCTCTTGAAATAGAGTGGGAGTGTGTGAGATTTTAGTCACTAGCGAACAGGAAGCATAATGAATCAAGCTGCATTATTAACACGCACACAATCTCAACCTAAGCCACAAACATCAGGACTAATGAAGCCGTTGTCAGTTTCTGCTTTGTAGTCCCTGTAGGGTGTAGAGTAGATGACCACAGGCAAAACAGGAAGTTCAAAGGTCGACATCCACGGTAGGAGACCTCAGCCATGACTATTGCTTTTTGATTGGCTGTGGTCTGGGCTTTGTCACCTAATGTGAACCTCCTGTAGCACTTTAGAGGGCAGGAAAACTTCAGTTATCCTGTTACCTCTTTTGTCTGCCGTGCTATCCTAAATCTCCTCTCGTATCACTTTATCCCCTCTGTTCCTGACCTTTTTGTTCCTTGTAATACTGTCAAATAGGTTCAAGATTATGATATCTGATCCCCTACACGCCTCGCCTTGTCTTTTTCATATACCACCTTTAAACTTCCCACTCTTAACCCTTTTTTGTTTTTTTGACCTGTAAGCCTCCAATCCTTCTCTGCTTTCTTTTGCACCCTCATCCAGGAGGAGACAGATGTTGAACATGCTCTGCTTTTGCTTTCAGTTTGCATTCCTCTTCTTTTTTTGTTACTTTCACTGTCCTCTTTCTCTAATCCTTTGATTTTCCCCTTCCATATCTGCTGCTGTCCATTTAAGTCAGTTTGATTTGTGTACACAGATTTGCATTATGTGTAAATCTGTGTGCACACATATTGTAACCTCTTCAAACACTTCCAATGATGAAGGGTATATTGTTCAGTTAATGTGTCAGATAATGGTTTCCTTATTTCTGTGAGCTCCAGTGGCAATCAATGTTTTTTTAAAAAGCCAGATTATTGTCTCAGCAAAATCTGGTGTTGCTTATTCTTTTAACACAGCCCCTTTTTAAACTCCTGAATCTGACTTGCACCTTTTACTCCCACGACTAGATTATCACAGAGGTACATGCCACGTTTTACAGAAGGCACACGTGCTCTGAAGCATGTCTGCAGGAGGCTGCAATGCAAACGAAGTATATCAAAAGAGGAAGCTCATGTGTGAGTTTGTGTTTAGTGTGTTCTGAACCCTATCAGTGTAATTTTATGTCATTCAGTCACCAGTCCAAGCTACAGTGCTTATGTCACAATGGAAAGCAGCGGTCTTTTTGGCCTTTTCTGTTTCTTTTTTTTTCTGCAGAAACAATTATGAATTTAGAAAAGAAAAAAGAAAATCACAAAAGAAAGAGAAAACAACAACATGATTTTCATATTTTCAGCTACCATTGCAACTATCCATCCATCAATCCTCCTTTTCTTATCTAAATCAGGTCCACGAGGGCGCGCTGGAGCCTACTCCAAACTTTCACTGAGTGAAAGGCTGGGATACTACCTTGGACATTTCGCCCCTCTGTCACATGGAGAGACAAACAGTTACTCTTGCTCACAATTACAGCTCCTTCATTGTCAGTTTAGAATTACTGATTTACCTTACACGCATGTCTCTGGATTGTGGGAGAGAGCCTTAGTACCAGAGGACAATCCACACAGGCACAGGAAGAACATCTAAACTCCCCACAGAAAGGCTGTGGGGAGTTTGTTAGCATATGGCCAGCTGGCCATATGCTAACAATGCTAACAGCTACACCGCCGTGCTGCCCACATTTGCTACCAGACATTTAATATGTTGCACAAAAGATGGCAAATTTTGGGACTGTCTTGAAATACCAAATACTGATAATGTATCACACTCCAGTGTCTTCTTGTCACTCTAAAATAGGACTGCTTGTCTGCTGGGAAAAGCTGTTTGATGCAATCTTTTCTGCTTCCGAATTCTGATAAAACTAAAATGATCAAGAGCAAGAACTGACAGAAAGATTTTTGTTGGCAGTTATTATACTCTTTCTTCGGATCAGCTTATCAACGATATCACAAAGACTTAAAAATGTCTTTTCTGATGTTGGCTGTCTCAGACAATAATTCATGCCTTTGTTTCATCCTCAATTGACTATTCTAACTTTTTGTTTTTAAGGCTGGTATTAAAGTCTTCTAAGCAAGAATTTTAACTAAAACTGTTTAGATTTGATCCCATCTCAGCAATTTGGAACTTGACTTGAATTAATGCTAACCTTACCAGATCTGAAGATGGTTTTGATGGTGTACAAAATTCAAAACGGGAAAAAGTGACCGTTTATCATTCTGAAAAAGTCTATGCCCATTACTCTTAGTACAGTGAGGAGTATGAGCCCTTTCCTCTTCATATTGAGATTTGGAAAGAAATCAGCAGATTGCAGGGCAGTTTCCTGTCGTGGCACCACAGACATCTGCCTCCATGACAATGTTTAGGCCTTAAAATCTAACCCAGGGATGTCAAATGCATTTTACGTCTTGAGCCACATACAGCCCACTTTGATCTTAAGTGGGTCGGACGAGTGATTTTCCTCTTTCTGTCAGTGTAAAGATGTTTAACAACACATTGAGTCCCAGAGATATCTTAATAAAAAAGAAAAAGAAGTGCAATTTCAGCAGCATGTTTCAGATTTTCTACATGACAAATGTGCAAAATTACAGAAAAGTTTTTGGTAGCTGCCCAGATTGTCCTGTAAACATAGTTTTTGTTAATTCACAGGAAATGTTCTTTTTTTAAAAAAATTTGATAAAGAAAAATTTGATGACAAACAGGAACATTTCTATCATTTAATTCTCTATTGCTTAATGACTGAATGGCCTTGGGGAAGGTCTTTCTCAACGGGAAAAGCTATAAAACTTATAAAAATACAGTTAAAAGCCCAAAAATGTATGCCCTCCTTTTCCAGCCTTCCAGTGGCCTGGATTGTAGTCTTTGCCAGGCTGATTTTGGCCCGCGGGCCTTATGTTTGGCACCCCTGATCTAAACCTGATAATAATATTTTCTCTTTATTGTTCAATCGGTTGCTCTTCTTTTACCTGTCACCAGTTATCCTTTTGGTATCTTCCTACCTGGTACGTTCACACTGTACATTTTCCGTATGGATCCATTCTGAACACACAAAGCATGCGTTGCCTGTCCGTCCGAACAGAGGTATCCTTTGTCTGTTACTCTTCCTGTTTTTTGGGACAGGCGCTGTCCTGAGGCAAATTTGTGATACTGAGTAATTTAAAAATTTTATGTCTCTGTTTGTGATAATATTAAACTCAAGTGTGGATGGTGCCCTTTTAGCAGATTAGCAAAGTCCTAACATAGAAATGTTGAGAAGGGCTCTGAATGGATGTGTGTGTATTCATGTGTGTGCACTAATGTGTGTGGAGTCTACTCATCTGTGGGCTGCTGTGAAGTCATCTGTCAGTAGTGGCTCCTGGCAGTTATGTCTGGAGAATGGTAGCGCCTGTATTACTCTCTGTCCTCCCTCTCTTGTTTCTTTTTCTGTCTTTTGCCACTTCGTCATCCCACCCCGTCTTTAGCTCTTTTGTCCTCTCGCCATCTCGGCCATCATGTAGAGATCGGTATCTGTAGCTCCACATCCATCGGGACCATTACCGCCTCGCTCATTTGTCTGGATTAGACACTTCTCCGCTGCTGTTTGGCCAGATAATCTACTCTTGATTTATTGATTGACCACATGGCTGAGTGGGTATAGAGAGATGACCCCATCAGTGGACAGCCCTTAGAAGCTGCAAGTTATAATGTTGAGTCAATGGTTGGGACTGTTTTATCACATGTGTTCTCTGTTTCTCTCTCTCTGTCTCATCAGAGCAAAGAGGTTGGCTTACAGCTGCAAGAAGACCTGTTGAAAGTTCTTAATGAGCTTTACTCGGTAAGGAAAACCCTTTTTATTACAGTCACAAGCGAGATTATAATTATGTCTCATGATCGCCTGCATTTCATACAGAACAATGAGAAAGACCCCTGCTCTTGTTGTGCTATGGGTTGGTGTTAGCATACACTAAAACTGCTTTGTTTTACCTTTTTTCACAGTGTATTTAGACAAATATGAGTTGACTACAGTCACCTCAGTCATATCCTTACGTTCTATGGAGTATGACCAGCAGGTGTGAATTTGAGCAGAATTTCTTGCAGTCATCAGCTTTATGGTGCCTTCAGGGTCCCTCAAATTTTTAGTTAGCAGTATCATCAGATTCATATTTAATTTTTTGCTTGTCTACTCCTTTGGTTCACCACCAAAATGCCTGCAAAACTAATGACATCAAATTCAACTGTACCCTGTTTTTAAAGCTAATTAGCAGATGTGCCAAAGCTAAATGGTGATCGTGTTAAACATTATAAATGCCAAACCTCACTGTCTTCTTCCACTATCACGGGCATCTTAGAGTCTGGCTCCACATTTTCATGCTACTGCCAAAAGCACTAAAGCAGTCTGAGTGTGTTTCACTGTCTGCGTGTGTGGGTTTTCTACTACAGCTTAAAGCTTCAGCTAAAGCTCAGCCAGGCCCATAAAAGCAACTCTTGCACTGTAATTATAGTCTATAGTAAGAGATAGGAATAGATCTGGTTTGAGTGACGCTCACATGCATGCTCATAGACAGACCAGTGTGTCTGTCTGCAGTGTTGCTGGAGGGTTTGAGCAGAACAGCATAATGATGGCTCTAGTGGTGGTCGCTTGAATAAGGCTGACACTGCACACGCTGTTGTTTCACGTGTTTAACTCTTCACGGTAAACTTATACCACCCCCTCTGCCGTCCAGCACGGTGCTGTGACGAGTTCTCTTCAATATTTTGGAGCCAGCCATTGCTCGAGGTTTATCCAAAAAAGAAAGCCAGTTGGTGTTTTGGGCTGTGTGTGTACTGAGCTTTGGTGCTTCGCTTCCTCGCTGGCAAAAGGCCCGCTTTTGATACGGAGCCAGAAGTGAGCGAAGAGACACACATCCGTGTTTGTCTACAAATCTCAACCCTTGTTTCCAGGTGATGAAGACATACCACATGTACAACACTGACAGCATCAATGCTGAGTCCAAGCTCAAGGAGGCAGAGAAGCAGGAGGAGAAGCAGATGGGGCGCTCTGGTCGACAGGATGACCGCCAAACACCGCGCTCCCCCGACACCCTGGCCAGCATAAAGATGGAGGAGAAACCCGTCCGGCGTTCCAGCGTCAAAAAAATCGAGAAGATGAAGGAGAAGGTGAGCAAGCCTGCATGGGATTAAGGGGGGGAGGGTGAATGGAGGGGAGCGAGCAGATAGACGGCTGTTTGTGGGCTCCCCACCTGTTGTCAGACAGATCTATGTTTGTGTCTCATGAATGATTTATAAGTGCGCGGTTGGCTTATTGCTAACCCTGTTTATTATTGCTGTAGCCTGTCATACCAACACGGTTCCCCTCTTCTTATTACCGGTAATCAATACTGAGACATTACACTGAAACGCATATTAACCCTCTCTCTTCCGTCTCTCATTCTGTCTCTATTCTTCTTTTCTCTCTTATCAGAGGCAAGCTAAGTACACAGAGAACAGACTGAAGGCCATCAAAGCCAGAAATGAGTACCTGCTTGCCCTCGAGGCCACCAACAGCTGCGTCTTCAAATATTACATCCATGACCTCTCTGACATCATTGATGTGAGTATAAGCGCACCTTGTTGTTGCTGGGTCTGTATTCCAGCGTTCCTGTGTCTCGGTCAGCCTCTTCACATTAGCCTCAGTACTGTCCCTCTTCTCAAGTCCTTATGCTTCCCAAGTGCATAACACAGGGTTTATTGTGCCCCCTTCCTTGCCTCTCCATTGACAGCCAGTGGCAAAAAGAAAAAAATCTAGATTGCATGGAAGCTGTTAATTCTCTGCTTGATTATAACGCGTCACGGCCTGTTGAGACAATGAAGCAGTCATCAGCACGTTTCATTTCTGAAGAAACTGACACGTGTCTGGACAAGCAACACTTAACTAGGTAGGAGGTGGCATGTAGCAATACATCAGTTCTATTTATTTGTTTGTTTTTTACTGTTTTTTTGTTTTGTTTTGTTTTAGTTTGAAAAATGTGTATAATTTTGGAACCAGCAAGCAGGTACCAGCTGGAGACAGTGTTCCTATCAGGCTTGTGAAGCGAATTAAGGAAGCAGTAATCATGCAATTATTCATGTGTATGCATAAACAGCAAGGGTGACCTGAAAGGGTAGCGAAACAGGCTCATGACCTGAATGTCACGGACTGCTCCAGCGGCTGTGGTGGCACTGGACAGCTTCCTATGGCTGGAAAAGACAATACTTATCTCAGCATGTATTTAGCCTTTTTTTCTGTATTTATTCATCCTTTAAGTAGGCTACAACACCTTGGATATTAGATTATATCCAGTTTTATATTTTAAAAATGACACATCTTTATGGTGCTTCATGATAAATAACCATGAAACCACTTAATAGTAGCAGGTACTGAGAGAGGGACATATGCTATCGTAAAACAGCAGAACCAATATTATTATCAGCACTTCTTTTTTCTTTTAGCGAGAAATTCCTCCTCTCCAATATCACAATGTTCATACATTGTTTAAGACTTCAAGAGTCAGGTTTAAACCAGCTCTTTGTAATGGCTTTTTAAAAAAAAATATTTTGAATAAATACCATTAAGGAGGAGATGGAGTATGCTACGATCATTATAGTAAGACGATATTGATCGTACAGCACTTTTCACATGTATTTGATAAATAGATGGTCAGCAGTGTGTGGGAGAAGTCTGGTGACACTGTCGTATACCACGTTAATTCAGCGTTCCTGGTCTGTTTCTAGCTTTCTCTCACTACATTTCCCATGTGCCTTTGAGTGAATGAATGGATGTAGTGGAGAACAACTGGGCAAAATGACAAAAACTGCAAAGTTAAAGGGAGTGGGGTTTTTTTTTTTTTTTTAACCAATGATGTTTATTTCATACCATATTTCTGCATGTGTGATAGTGCTGTGACCTGGGCTACCATGCCAGCCTCCACCGGGCCCTGAGGACCTACTTGTCTGCTGAACAGAATGTGGAAACATCCAAACAAACAGGGCTTGGTGCTCTAGAGGGAGCCACAGAGAGTCTTGAAGCCAACGGGGACAAACAGAAACTGATGGAGACCTACAACAATGTCTTCTGCCCACCAGCTCGCTTTGACTTTCAGTCCCACATGGGAGACACGGTAGAGTCCCGTTGCTCGTTTGTGTGTTAGAGTAAGTGCATTTGTAAATGTGATTGTTATAATATGTTTTTTTCTTTTTTACTTTATAGATGGGAGTGATGTGTGCACAGTCGCCACTTGAAAGCGAACTGATCCAGAGGTGTCAGCAGCTGCAGTCCCGCCTCTCCACGCTTAAGATTGAGAATGAAGAGGTCGGGCATGTTTCTGTTCTTCTTCGTGCTTTATTTATAAGTTTAGCTTCCCACGCTTTCCACCTGCCCTGTGTGTTAATCCCAGCCTGTTTTATATCGTTCTGCCTCACTGCCATTCAGGTGAAGAAAACCATGGAGGCTACTTTGTCCACCATTCAAGACATGGTGACTGTAGAGGACTATGATGTCTCCGAGTGCTTCCAGCACAGCAACAGCATGGAGTCAGTCAAATCCACTTGTGAATCCTATCTCAGCAAACCCAGCCTGGCCAAGCGACGGGCCAATCAACAGGAGACGGAGCAGTTTTACTTCACAGTCAGTTCCAATTAATGCTATCATTTATCTAGCAATGACCCCTATCGTTAATGTTCATTTGTGTTGGCTGGAAAGGATAATCTGCACAAATTGTGACTCTAACATGTGTGTCTTTATATGTATTGTAGAAGCTGAAGGAGTTTCTGGAAGGCAGGAACCTGATCACCAAGCTGGAGGCCAAGCATGATCTCATCAAGAAGACCCTAGGAGAGGGTGAGTATGACTGCCAGAATGTCCTTCATATCTTTTAGAAGTTGATCTTTTTTCCTTCCCATCTGGGTGAGTGTTTACGTGCTGGGAGTCCCCCAGTGGGATTGAGCAGGATTCAGGATTCATGAACAGTCTGGTGCCCAGAGGCTAAACGGGGAACAAATCTGAGAGATGAGTGGTGCAGTGGGGCGCATCAGTGAGCAATGCAGGGAAGCAGAATCACTTTAATATATCTAATATCCACGAGTTCAGTGTGTGTGACAGAGGGCAGGGGTAGGTCAAAGTGACAGTGACCATATGTGGATGCAGCTGCTTGCTTAACTTAGTTTGTTTGTGTGGAAGGTGTACAAGGGGGCTGAAAGTGTCAGCCAGTCCACAGCATTATGGGATAACCCCTCCTGATTTGTGTGTGTACAGCTAAAAGTGGGAAGTGTGTTTCTCTTTTTTTTCTGTTCCATCTGACAAATTTCCTCACGTGTCCTGTTTCTGCTATAACTGCCTATCTCTCTCTTCTCTGTCATAACCCCCTTTACCCCACTCCACCCCAATCCCCTTTTCCTTCCTGTTTCTCCCTACTTTAGGTCAGAAGACTGACTGTTGCCTTGCCAGGTAGGTGTGGCGTAGGAAGGAAATATGCTAATATACACATATACGGACGCACACACACACAGATATGCACACACATATTTACCAAAGCAGTGTTAAAGCCTGATTTCTTGGCAGGCAGGGTTATTATTTTCCTTGTCAGTGTTTATAGATATCCTCAACACATGTCGGTGTGTGTCTGTGTATACAAATAGAGTATTACCAGAGTTGGGAGTATAAATAGACTTTTTCTCTGGAGACATAATGACAGAGTGCCGTTCTTTTTTTCCCTTTTCTCTCTCTGCTGCGTAGCGGACGGAGAAACTCGACAGTACGGAAGCAGGTAATTATTTTTCGAGCGTTTTGTGTGTGTGTGTGTGTGTGTGTGTGTGTGTGTGTGTGTGTGTAGGGGTGGCTGGGTAGCTTCTAAGTCAGAGCCACTGCAGCTTTTTTTAACTCAGGCCACATGTTTTCTCACAACATCCTCCTCCCATAGGGTGAATTTGTACCTATTATTTGTATCGTATTACTCATTTTGATGTAACCCGATATAACAATACACAAACCTACATGTCTGCTTCTACAGTTGCATCTGTTGTAGCAGGCAACCTTTATACTGGAGAATCTGATGTTTGTAGCTCCCCCTTGTGGTTGTGTTTGTTTTAAGCGCTGTCTTAAAATGTAATCCCAGTGATTGTTAATTTCAAATTACATCTTAAAATAAAAAAAAATATAACTATGATAAAATATCTTTATACATTTGAGCAGTAATGTACCGTCTAATATAGATTCCGTGGACTCACTGCCAGAGATTTTTTTGGAATCCCCAAACAAACAAAGGGAAAAGGAAAAGGTGCCGTCTCCTAGCAACAGCTGGGAAACCAGTGCCCACCATCTTTCCCCCATGTCTGATACCCGTTCCTTCTAAATGTGTGCACCCATCCATGTGCATTTGCAGACATGTGTGAAGAAAGAAATGTGCTGTTTTCTTCCTCTGACAGGAGTAACTCTTCTCCCTCTTATTGCAGGAGTCGGGCGAAACCATTCCCCTGATGGTTGAGAGCTGCATCCGCTTCATCAGTCGCCATGGTGAGGAAATTCTGCGGTGAAGTGATAGGTTTAGGAACAGCTTTTTTCTGTCTGCTGATTGGTTAAACTACTACAAATGTGATTGGTTCTGGATCTCTTTGAATTGGAAAAAATGTATCAGAATTCTTCAGGTTTGTGACTCTCTGAAATTGAGCAAGGGAATTGATATTGACGTGTGTGTGTGTGTGTGTGTGTGTGTGTGTGTGTGTGTGTGTAGGTCTGCAGCATGAGGGAATCTTCAGAGTGTCAGGCTCACAAGTGGAAGTCAATGATATCAAGAATGCCTTTGAGAGAGGTAAAACTGTCCTGCAGGAAAAACAAGCATTTCCCCTCTGTTGTGTTTATCTAGCGTGTTATTATCTGTTGTGTCCCACGGTCCCTCCTCTTCTCATCCGGTGTAGGTGAGGACCCGCTCGCAGGGGACCAAAATGACCATGACATGGACTCAATTGCTGGTGTGCTCAAGCTTTACTTTAGAGGCCTGGATCACGCCCTCTTCCCTAAAGAAGTCTTCCATGACCTCATATCCTGTGTCTGTAAGTGTTGCTTCCCTTTGCCTGTTTGTGTGTTTATGAATTTGAGAGTGTGAGTAATCTCATGAGGGTTCATTTTAATTTTCAGCAATGGAGAGCCTCACAGAGCGGGCAGTCCATATTAAGAAGGTTCTGCAGTCCCTGCCAAGTAAAACCCTGATCATCATGAGATACCTTTTTGCCTTCCTCAATCAGTGAGTACCAGAGCGCTCAGAGGCCAGATGTTTGGGATTAAGCTATAGATGTATCACTAACTACAACTTTCATAACATAGATGGTGTGTATTAATGTGGCGGCACAGTCTAGTGTAACGCTTTGTTGAGAAACATACTGGGCCACACCTTTTAATCTCTGAATTCAGGTTTTTTCACTTCCCGTGTCGCACATTAACTGCTCCTGCTCCTTGACACAGTGGGAACAGTGGATGCACTAATCTTAAAGCAAACAGCAAAAATCTAAGGCATGCAAACCTATCACAGATCTGCTGCTAATACTTAAATGTCATCAAAGTGTTGATTTGGACAACAGAGTTCAAAATGTATGTATAATATATAAAAATGTAAGAAATTCACTGAATTAATATTCATGAAGAAATATACTTTCAGTATCAGTCAATGTAGAAAGAGTCCATAGAGCAAAAGAGCAGAAGCATGGTTAAAAACAATATCTACTACTTAAAATCTAAAACTTGCTTAACCACGTGTAAAAGCAACAGTCACTATAAGCACCCCTATTCGGATCCACTTGACCTATAGTCACTTGATTATTTGGTAAACATCCGATTTTATATGGCCGTCTCGCACAGAATCAAAACATCCTTCAACTTTCCTGGAAAGTCAAGTCCGGGCTATAACAGTCCATAAAAGAAATTATAACAAACCCTTTATTACCCAAGAAACTGTAAGCTTTCCTCTCTGTGAAATTAATTAATTTCCTCCATCGAGTTTATTTTAGTAGTCCAATATTCTGAAATGGCCTCAGTTTCATCACACTAGCCAAAAATGCAGTCTCTTTTAAAAAAAAAGTGAAGGGCAAACAAAAAAGCTTTTTTAACAAAGGTACTAATCTTGTATCAGTTCAAAGAAATATTAAACTAAGAGCAAGACCACAAAAAAATTGTCTGCGTGCATGTACGGCACGCAGAGACGCAATCCATTCTGTCCAGTCCGTCCTTAAATGCCGTGACAAAACCCTTAAGTTAAGGGAAGAAAGGGTAAAAAGCAATTGGGTGTGGGAGACCTGACATTTGAGACTCATGGGTAAACCAAGTGGTCCCAGACAGCTCATGTGGAGAAGGGGAGTTTCTTTTACTTGAGTGATTTACAGTCACCCCTAAACTCCTGCTTCTTCTCACTCACTGAAACGCGCACACACATCATCGGAGTCTCTCCATCACCAGGTTATAAATGACGTGTCATGCTGGTTTGGGTTTATGTGTTTGAGACTCTGCTTTCTCTTCTGCCCAGCCTGTCTCAGTACAGCGAGGAAAACATGATGGACCCCTACAACCTGGCCATCTGTTTTGGCCCCACCCTGATGTCTGTCCCTGAGGGTCATGACCAGGTTTCTTGCCAGGCCCATGTCAACGAACTCATTAAAACTATCATCATCCACCATGACACCATCTTTCCTGGACCGCAGGACCTGCAAGGCCCCATCTACACTATTCCTGGAGCTGGAGATGACTTCTGGTGAGGCTTGGGGAAGAAACCCCACAAATCAAAATGGGAAGAAACTTAAATTGCTAAAGCTTCTTGAAGCTAACTGGATATATCTTCCAATTGTTCTGTCAAACTGCTGTAGAAGGGACTTAGAGATGATGAGGAGGCCAGAAATGGGGGGTGGGGGTTGATTTAGAGGCTGCTGGGGAGTGATGGAGGCTCAGCTTGTCTGCCCTACTCTGGGTAAGGGGCCACGAGGATCAGCTTACCCTCTGTCACACTAAAGATTAAAGCACCGCCTGACCGCAGAGCACAGCGTGTACACACTCACACACCACAATGCACACAATGGTTACTTTCAGTTTTACTATAATGACAAGCCCGGGCACCAGTTATCATGATTGCTGGCAGTCATTCCGGTTGTACAGACTGTATGTCGTGCCGCAGCAGCTTTTGTTCTATGTCACACAAAGTATGGAGACTACATTCAGGCTAGCATATACTAACTTTGTTTTAATCGACCAAAATGATTCTGTGAGTTTGTGTCATATCGCTTCAGAAAATACATCCCCAGGATAGTCGATTGCTTGATTTCATTATTTTAAACATCTTATCCCAATCGCTACAAATGACAAAGAAATTCCAACAGTCAGTGTTTTTCTGTTACTTTCAATTCACCAAGCTTCCAAAACCCTAATTTGATTTTGATGGCAGGCAGCTCAGAATGGGTGAACACAGCGTTAAGAACCATGTAGAACCTGTCTAACCTTAAAAGCCTCTATATAACTGCGGATCAAGTTGTGGTCTGCAGTTATAACTCGGTGGAGGATTGTGAGCTCAGATTGTGAGTTATCAGAGAAGTATGGCATCCTCTGACTCCTGTTCCCCTTTCCATTTACTTGTAGTGACAGTTCACACTGTGAGCCCCCTCTTGTGGAAGAGCCAGCACCTGACACTGTCTCTGTCAGCCACAACAGCGAAGATGGTAAGTAACATACAAAACTTAACTACATGCACTGTATGTACTTATATACTGGCTTGTTTTTCATCAGTTTAGGAGATCTCATGCTTTCCTAACCACTTACTGTGGCTTTAATCTGTTTGTGCAAGCTCACGTCTTGCTCCCATTAATCTGTTTTGTTATTGCTCAGCAATTTTTAACTTGATTGCAGTCACTGAATGAAACAGCACTAACCTGCCATGCGCTAATCAGGCTTCCTCTCTCCTACACCTCTCTATTCCCACATTTGTTGCGGCTCCTCTGC
>VUQG01022864.1:0-10018 GCA_015106755.1 Etia nguti | reverse complement strand
GCTCCTCTGCCACTTCCCGTGTCTCTCCGCCGTTCTCTGAATCTCAGGCTCCTTGGCTGTTTCAGAGTCTGATCCAATCGAAGCCATCGCTAGGTTTGATTACACAGGCCGGACCGGTCGGGAGCTGTCATTCAAGAAAGGTGCCTCTCTGCTTCTATACCACCGAGCCTCTGACGACTGGTGGGAGGGACGACACAATGGAGTGGATGGACTGGTGCCACACCAGTATATTGTGGTCCAAGACACGTAAGATCTGTTCTAGCAATTAATCTTAATATAAGCGTCATACATTTTAAGAGGCTGACTTTTATATTTATTAAAATAGATGTTACTTGTAAATTTTTGTCTGATGTGAATGTTGGTTATAATAGTAATATTTTACCCACAGAACAAAGAGGCCTCTGTCAAAAGCATACACTGGAATGATGTCAAACACTGACCATGAGTACATACAGAAACTAGTCCAGTGGAAATCCCCGTTGCTAAGGAAGTGCAGTCATACAGACTGCATATCATAGCAGATCAATTTCCTCTTCAGCTTAGCCTGTTGTATATACAAGCATGCAGAGTGGCTTGTTACGTTAGTGTAAGGATTTTCCCTACTCCCTGCTACCCAAGCACAAAAATCTAAACCTCATGTTCACTTTGCTGTTGCTAACTGTTCTGCAACTGCATTGCAAATTACTACAATGAGATCTGGGATCTATAGAGAAATACTTTATTTCTTTTATACGGGTATAAATGTAAGAGTAGGTCAAGCCAGATTTCTATTATTTATTTAATGCAGCTAAGACTGTTTTGTTTTTTTTTTTGACTGCTCGTGGTTCCCGTGGAAGTAAAGAGCAGCTGTTATATAGATGGAAAGTGACTCTAAAATAAGCTTTTTCTTGCAGATGTGTCAGTGTGTGTTATATTCTCTGCTTTGTAGGTCTGATGCAAGACAGAGGCACAGCAGGAGTAACACGATTTTGCTTTTTTTTCTCTTTCTCCAGGTCTGATGTGGGGCGAGGAAGTCCAAAGCCAGACGTGGACAGCAGGGATCTGCTGGAGGAGAGAGTACCCACTCGAGTCAGTGCTGCCTCTCCTACAGGAGCTCATGTAGCTGACATCTATCTGGCCAACCTGAACAAGTGTGTATCATGTGCAGATACGTCTCATAATATATACGTTTCAGTCAGATGTCAGTTCATGACATTAGTCATGTATGGTTTTATTCTTTTCAGATTGTTTTTCCATTAGCTCCCTGAACATTTCCTAATGATTCACAATAGTATAGAAAAGAAATGAGTAAAACATTTGTGTCATTCAGGCTGAGGAAACGGCCGGAGCCCGGGAACATTAGAAGAACGTTCCGCTCAGAGAGTGACAGCACAAGTCCAGGAACCAGTGGAGGCGGGGGAGGAGGAGTGAGGACTGCTTCTCTTCCTGTTGGCGGCGCTCTGGTAAAAGAAACCGGGGACAAGCGACCCGTGAGCGCACATAGCATCCTCAACTCAGTTACTCGCCACTCCTCACTCAAGACCAAGGTACTGTAACTGGATCTCCTTTGATCTTTCGTATGCAGTCATGGAGTGACTGGACTATTGCTGTCTAGGAAAACATTTAATTGAGGCCATTGTGCCGCTTTTAGGTGGAGAGTCCACAGTTGCGGAAGACGACTACAGCAGGGCGCTCCAAGAGCTTCAGCAACCACAGACCACTGGACCCTGAAGTCATAGCCCAGGTGGATCCCCTCTCACAGGTATTGCTTTCATTTCAGCTTCAAGTTTAAACATCTGGAACATTTCAGCTTTCTGTGTATGTGTGTGTGTGTGTGTGCGTGTGTGTGTGTTTACTTTATGTCTGATTCCTGTGTTACAGGAAATTGAAACAACCATAAATGAGTTCAGTAAGTTGGAAAGACAGAGCACCCCGAAACATACACACACCCCTGACGTGGTGCTGGACACCCTGGAGCAGCTGAAAAGCGGAGGAGGAGCTTCAGAGCCCTCTAGTCCACTCCACTCCCGTCTGTTGCGGGACAATGAGGGAGGCTCACACACCCATCCACTCCAGCGCAGCGCCTCCTCAGCTAGCGACGTGCCCTCCTCCTTCCGCCCTGCTAAGAGCCAGCCACGGAGCCCCCTGCCCTCTGCCACGTCCCCCTCTTTGTCCACCTCTCACTCCTCATCCCTATCTTCCTTCAGAGAGTCGCGCCCCCCAGCAACAAGGCCGAAGCCGGTGGTGTTCCCAAAGGGTGGAGGAGGGAGCGGCAGTCCAGCAATGGGCTCCCCAACCTCCACTGTTCCCCCTACGCCTCCTCCTCCACCTGCAGGCCACACACACTCTCTCCCCCACACGCCTCCACCTCCCCCTCCATCCCAGTCCAATGATAAATCTTGCCCTGCTTAAGTCCCAAAACGGAAATCCTGATTCTTGCAAACTCTTAATATTCTTACAGCTCTTCTGTCAGGTGCCAAAAGCACTTCACTTGTTACACATAGGACCCCTAACCCAATACTCACATGTAGCATTCACTACTTGGAGTCCAGATGAGTTCCTTATGATGCCATGTTGAATTTAGTGTCAAGTTTTTAATCTGCCCTCTCCTGGCAGCTCTGCTTTACTACAGCTCAACTATCGCTGATACAGCAAAAGACACTTCTTCGCTCTCTTTTTTTTTTTCTTGCCACCACAGAGATTCCAGACTTTGCTGGATTTTCAAATCTTGTACAGGGGAGCAGGACTCAGGGTGGACTCGTACAACCCCTGGAGCTTGCATACACTAGTTTGCGTTGTATGAAATTCCATTTGAGTGGGCGTGCAAGAGTGTTACTTGCCTTTTATACACAGATCTATGTGAGGAATAAAAAGCACTGTTTTTTTTTATTTGTTTTTTTTTTTGTATAGTAGAGACGACAGCGTTTTTATCTTTTTAATGACCCCGTGACTAGCAGACCAGATTTCAGTGAATAGACTGTGAAATGCTAACCTCTAACTCACACACTGACCTGCTGCTTCAGAAGTGGAAAGCTGGAGTTAAAGGCAGACTTTTGGGATGATAACAAAAAAAGAAAAAAATGAAAACTGGTCCAAATACCTGTGCAAGTCACATGATCGAGAGCTTTACTTTGTCTTTTTCCTTCAGTGTTCGATATGATTTGGAAATATTCTTATTTTTTAATAATTTTTTTTGTATTCGCACCACAACAGGAGCATAAAATAACATAGCCAACAATAATTTTGAGTCTACATAAAGCAATACAAATGCTAAACCCTGGTAGTTTGTGGCATTATGTGCTGCTCCTCTCCCGCAGCTCGGTTTTGTGTGTAGGGGACCACTGAAAACCCAGCATTTTTCTATGTAATGTTGGACTATACACGCACACCTTTGTTTTCTCCAAACGTATGTGTGTGGTAGTGCTTTGTTTTGTGGCAGCTAAACCCCTTTCAGGTTTTCCTTGCATGCTGGGGGCCGCTGACAGCAAGCCACTGCAGCACCAGCTGTCCGAGTCCAACTCCAAACAAAGCTACATTTTGCTCCTTTTAACGATATCCTTCAAACATAGCCGTAAAAAAGGGTTTTGATTATTCTAACAGTGTATGTATATTTAATAATCACAATGATAACTGGAAGCATGGAGCTGAGGATCCTCCTGAGTGTGTTTATATAAAAGCACAACCAACCACCTCATCGAATACGTTCTTAAGCAAAGTTTGTTTATATTCTCATTTGGGTTTTTTTGTTGTTGTTGGGTTTTTTTATGCGCAGAATTTGTAAATTGTGGAGTTTTGTAGCCACCTGGGTAAATGCACATGCGTGTTCCTGTGCGAGCACGCATTGGCAGAGTATGTATGCACCTCACCCAGCCCTTGCCTAAGCAAAAATGGATGCCAACCAACAGCGACTGCCTGGAGACACACAGAAACTTCTCCGGTGTTTTGGAGTGCTGGCCGCCTAAGTGCTGAACAAATATGCACTGTATAAATGTCACCAGATAAAAAGCGTACAGGGATACTTAAAATGTCTTCGTTTGCCAGTTGTCTTCACCCAGATCCAAGAAAGAAAGCCTTTTTTCTTTTTTTTTGTAACCATGTTGAACAAATGCTAAACTCACATTACCCAGCACATAGTGCACTCCTGGATGCTCTCTCTCTCCCAGGCAATGAATTGTTAGTGTTAAGGTTTATTTTTAATCACTGTATACTGATTGTGTGTTACCTGGTGTATTTGTGTTGCTCTTACCTCATCATGAGAACTGGAGGGATTGTGCGCGTGTGCATGTGTGTTTGTGTGTGTGGTTGTGGTGCAGAAACAGTAAATCACATTGTCGGCACAAACACTCTCGCACATACACACCATGCATGTGGGTGGTTGGTGTGTTTTGTCCCAGTTGTGCTGTCCAAAGGGAACTGGGAGACTCTTTTGATCTCAAATCAATCATCGTGCACTTGAACAACTTGGCTTGCATGTGGACTAACTGTGTGGGGATGATAATGTAGGCGTTGAATATTGTTACATATGCATTTTTGTGTCAGTTTGAAAATGGCAGAACTTAAAAACAAAACAAACAAAAAAAAGACTGTAATGTCAAATCTATTTATAGTTGTCTCTGTATTACTGGAGAATCCTGTGTTCAGATTTACTTTGTAAATACAATGTTGTACATTACAGAGGTACACTCTTTTTTTGGTACAATATTGTACAGTAATAGCAATAGTAGTTTAATCAAATAGGCCTTATATAATATTCCACGTGTAGTTCTTGTTGTAGATCTGTTTTTTTGTTTTTGTTTTTTTTAATAAACATTGCTTGCTATAAAGATTCTTGATTTGTTTGTAACAATAAATTGACAACATGAAACTTCCAGGAAGTCGTTCTATAAAATGTTGTTTCCAATTATATGTCTATCCACTGTTATTTGTTTATTATGTCTTATTATTGTGCAATAATGTGCGAAAGAACGAATATCCACGGCACGAAGATAAAGGTTAAGTCCAAAGGGGAATTTCATCGATTAAATGTTAAGAAAGTTGGAAAATCCCTTAAGCCGTGCAGAACTCTCAAAGAACTCTGCAAAGTGGCAGACAGAAAGATGGATGAATGCATTATTATATCTTCAACATTAGAAAAGACTGTGAAACGGGGGAAGAGTTGGTCAAATGTGAACATTAAATGAAGATGATTTTCTTGGTCATTAAGAAAATAAAATGAACAGTAAAGTTGTGTGTTGATTTAAATATTTCAGACTAAAGTGAGGGCTGCACAGTGAGGTGGAGTATAAATCTCTATTAATAATGGCGGAAAAGAGGATACTGTCAGATAGGGATGTGGGGGGGGAATAAATGTAGCATTGTATGGTGATATTTTGTGTGGTGATATTATGTTTATACAGGGACACCAATTATCAATATTTTATTAAAATATTAAAAAATATCATATTGCCATCAGTCTAAAAAGGTCCTATAAGGACTGGATGGATTATAATGTAGTTACAATAACACAGTAATAAAGACGACTGCAAAATAAGTAATTTCTTTATAACCCTTCAGTAAATCCTGTTGACTACAGCATATTTACCATTAGCAAATGCTTAACTCGTCATTTATATGTCATTACTCCTCCTTAGTATGCCATTTATAAATACAGATCTGATACTAGATGATTATGATTAATACTAGCAGTGATGTAGTAGGCGTGACAGCTGGACATAGTTACACCATGTAAATCAGTGATAGGTGTACATGGTGTAACAGTAACAGGTGGGTAAACATAACACAAATGACATACTAAGGAGGAGTAATGAAACACTTGATAATGTGACAATATCATAAAGTGCTAAAACACACAAACAACAAAATTAAGAGGCCAATTTTCATTTTAATCTAATTCTTTGGGAAAGCCAGTGGTGAAAGGAGGACAAATAGCACAAATAAATACATAGAGATAAATAAATACATCCGTTCATTGCCAAGTACTCTAGTAAATTATGTATGGTTATGTAAGAGAGTAGCAACGTTATTTTTATTTATTTATTTATTTTTTGCTATAACTTCCCTCTAACACAAACATATTCCCAGTATGGCTCCAGGGTTTTCCAGCCGCAGTTTCTCTGATCTGATCAGCGTACTCTCACGGCAGTCACACTCACACAGGCGCAGAGGGAAACTACATTTCCGCCTTCATGTAAAGTCCGTCCCACGACGTGAAGTCCGCACTTCCTAAATCATAACACCGTAGCGCAATGCGGCCAGCTGCTGGCTCTGAACGAACACTCCTGGATCCTCGTTAAAAAAAAAGTGATCCCCGGCACACTGAGCCCCTCTCCAGCAGCAGCTCCTCTCCGCGTCTCACCTGTTCGGAAAGGAGCCCTTCCAGGTATGAAAGCTGCTTCTAACTGCGGAAGAAGTTTCACACGTAGGCGTATTTTGTTTTCAGACGAGCTGGATTTACCGTAACCCACAGAGCAGTTGGAGTTAGTAACCAACATTGCCAGCAGTTATTTGTGGCGGCACGGCTGGGAAAAGCAGTTTTGTTGCTCCTGTCACGTTACCGTCAGGGCTAAATTAAAGCAGGACTGACGGGGAGCTGCACCGCGTCCAGGTGAGCTAAGGTTACAGCTCTTACATCGGTTAGTAGCCCGAGCCCTGCTAAACTAATTAAACACCTAGCTTCAAGTAGCTAACCGCGTATTAACGTCGTTTTAATAGAGCCTTTGATGTAAAAGTTTAGTAACAGGTAAAAAACCATGTTAGTGGCGATATCCGTGGAGGTACTCGTCTACTGACAGAGCTTTAATTAATGTAACACCTGCTTTTAATGGGAAAAATGGCTGCTGTGATGACATGAACTCAACTAGCCTGTTTAAAGCTAAAAAATAAATAAATAAATGCAAACACTTGAGGTGGGCGGATCGAGTCAGATATTGAAAGTGTCGATACCAACGCCGGTATTGGTGTCAGATCGATACTAGCGTGATAGGCTCGATACTTTTTTTCTATTCTCAGTTTGGCATGTAGCCCACTGCATTGTGTTAAATTAATTATTTATTTTGGAAATATAAAAAAAAAAACCCCATCTCAAACATCAGTCTATCCAACATTTCACTTCCGTTAAAGCTTATCAGTGTCTCGTGGGTTGGAGTCTGTCATGCAGTATGAAAGATGTCTGAACCTTGTTGTGTTGTGACAGTCAATTGATTTTATTTATAGCCTACAGCACATTTTAATTCATAAAAGATGACCCAAAGTGCTTTAAAGACAGGCACATTTACATTCCAAGGCTCAAAAAAAACCCAGTTTCACAATACATGAAATGCCGAAAGGTTTTGTTTTATCGACTAATTATTGTGGAAAGTAAAAACCACCATGTTTTAGTGATCTCTAAATGTGTTTAGAATATTCAAATTGATGATGGTTTATCTCGTACGTTATGACACACTGCTGTACTCCAGGTAAAGTACCTTTATAAGTTAAAAGTATCTGTATTGGTATTGGTAATTCCTGCCCTGTATTACTTGGTATCAGATTGACACCAGAATTTGCAGTAGAGCAATGCACTGACAAAAACTACAACACCAGGCCGTACGGTTATCCGATACTAACCTTATTATGTCAGCATTTGTTTGTTTTATGATTGAATAACCTTGTTTCTGTCTCCCAAGGCTTTTCTAATAATAGTTACCCTCCCTTCTCATTTCTTCCAGTATGTCAGGTATTACAGCCAGTACAATAAGCTACCTGTGGTCTGTAGACGATGTCCTCGGGCAGGGGGCTACTGCCAGTGTCTACAAAGCACGCCATAAGGTAACCACAGGATGGTTTTATCATCTCATCGTACTCACAGGAAAAGTCATTCACATCAGTGCTGCTGTCATTATTGAAATTTCAGCCTGCCTTTTTTCTTCTCCTTCTTCTTTTGCTCAGAGCGATACCAGGATGTACGATAAGAAAAGCTGTGGTTTCAGAGATGCTGTTGATTGCTGACAGTTTACGCAATGCTGTGATGTATTTGTGATGCAAATGTGCATGCGTGTTTGCAGAGGTCGGGTGAACTGGTGGCCGTCAAGGTGTTTAACATAATGAGCTACAACCGCCCCCACGAGGTCCAGATGAGGGAGTTCGAGATGCTCCGGAAGCTCAATCACAGCAATATTATCAAGCTATTCACTGTGGAAGAGGTAAAAATACGGGAAGACATCTATATTAAAAAAAATAAAAAGTATTAGCAACATGTAAAAGAAGCACACCTCATGGTTAATCCCTCACCTTTCAGCTGCCCTCTAAACAGAAGGTGCTGGTGATGGAGTATTGTTCAGGAGGAAGTCTCCTAAGCCTGCTTGAGGAGCCTGAAAATGCCTTTGGTCTCGCTGAAACAGAGTTCCTCACAGTATTGCAGTGTATAGGTGGGTGTGTGTATGTGGTATCAGTCTGTAGTTTTATGCACCTGTTTCTGAAACTTTCCACCCTCTGTTCTGTTCAGTTCAAGGTATGAATCACCTGCGGGAAAATGGAGTGGTACACCGGGACATTAAGCCAGGGAACATCATGCGGCAGGTTGGGGAGGACGGCAGGTCTGTTTACAAGCTGACAGACTTTGGAGCAGCAAGAGAGCTCGAAGATGACGAGAAGTTTGTCTCCATATATGGAACCGAAGAGTATCTGGTAAGAGCATACCTTTGCCGGGTTTCCTGAATACTTTAGGGACCTTCGAATAAGTGAAGACTGATTACAGTTTATGTTTTTAGTGTTGGTTTGCTTGTGATAGTAGCATTAGCAGGGCTGTAGAGTGCGACCAATTAGGTTGCACATGCGACCTAATTTTTCAATGGTGCGACTAAAAAAAAAATCCTAGGTCACACCGGTGCGACCAGCCATTCGAGTTAAAAAAAAAAAAAAAAAAGTCTCCGCAACTCTGTCTCCATGTGGTCAACAGACACACAATATGCCCATATCGTGGTATAAACCAATCACAGATAGTCAGGGGCGAGGCCTCTCTGATTGGCCGTGGTCCAGATATTCCTGTAGGCCTAGGTGTGTGTACGTTTGAAAATGCAGGCGGATAGACAGAGGTGAGTAGTAGGGGTGGGTTTCAATAATCAATTTTCCGATTAATTGATTTTAGCTTGAATAACACTATCGATTCGTTTTTTTAAATATAAATATATTTTATCCGATGTATTTTATCAGAAAGGCCAGAATCTGAAGTTAAACCTCACAAAACTATTTCAACAACCACCAAACAGCTAAAACAGTAAATGAGAGCAGGTAAACGGATTCCGCACAAAGACGTTAACACAAAGCGCAGACTCAATGCATCGGAATATGTGAGATGTCGGCTTTCTCACCCGACGGCACGTACGCAGACACGCCATCGGGGCTGAAAGCCGACAGCTCACAGATTGTGAAACTGCAGGTTTTGTCTCTCTCCAACCAAAATTGACTGAACCAGCAGCAAAAGAAGATCAATACTACGCTTCACATTTGATAAACATCGTCATTAATTCCATCTTACTTTTGCTGTTTTGCTTCCACCACGATAAAATCACACTTCCTGCTCTCTCTCTCTCAGTGAACAGTTTCCCATCTTTAAATCTGTTTTCTGTATTATTCGTTCACTTATTACGAACAAGTCATGTACAGCGCTGTCGGCCACTGTTTTTTTGTTTGTTTTTTTTCCTTCAAAAATGACCTACGACAAGAAAGCCTCATTTCTGCTGTTTAATACCGAAGAAATGTAAACGTTTTAAGATGATGCCAAATTGCAAAACTCTTGGCTGTGTCTCTAATAAAACCTGTGACTTTGCTCTGCTTCACTTCAGCAGCATCAGGTAATGTTTATATGTTGATTCATGGTTTTCTTCCGCTTTTGATCTACTGCAGAATATTTTTAAGGCAGTTATATGCTATAAAAAGTCAGACCAGGAAAATCTCCTTCATGTTTTTCTGTGTTTTATCCTCAGTTACTTTGACACAAAGGCATCTGCTGTGATGCTTACACCTCTGATGAAGTCTCACATGTATCAGTACTGATAAATGA